>JASANB010002962.1:0-28484 GCA_030248155.1 Sabatieria punctata | reverse complement strand
GATCACATTTCTTTTTACTGGCATTTCCGCAAATTTTGACCAAATAGGCTGAAATTTGGACCATAGGTGCCCTAACTCGGGGAATTTTATGTGTTAAAGTTTGGTGCACTAGGCTTGACTCATTCACGAGAAAATTCAGAAAAAGTGAAATTTGGTAATTTCAATAGTGAAAGCCGGTCACCGAAAAAATGATCACATTTCTTTTTACTGCCATTTCCGCAAATTTTGACCAAATTGGCTGAAATTTTCAACATACGTGCCAAAATTCGGGGAATTTTATGTGTTAAAGTTTGGTGCACTAGGCTTGACTCATTCCCGACAAATTTCGAAAAAAGTGAAATTTGGTAATTTCAATAGTGAAAGCCGGTCACCGAAAAACGTCACATTACATTGTCGCCTAAACTCTATTGATAGCGTTTGGAGTTCATGCGTCAACTTTTTACACACGAATTACCCTGAATTTCTGCGTTTACACTCCAAATTTCATGCGATTCCGACAGAAATAAGGAAAGATACAGTCAAAAGAAATGTTTCCATTTTTCGGTGACCGGCTTTCACTATTGAAATTACCAAATTTCACTTCTTTTGAAATTTCTCGGGAATGAGTCAAGCCTAGTGCACCAAACTTTAACACATAAAATTCCCCGAATTTTCGCACCTATGATCCAAATTTCAGCCTACTTGATCAAAATTTGCGGAAATGGCAGTGAAAAGAAATGTGATCATTTTTTCGGTGATTTCACTATTGAAATTACCAAATTTCACTTTTTTTGTAATTTCTCGGGAATGAGTCAAGCCTAGTGCACCAAACTTTAACACATAAAATTCCCCCAATTTTTGCACCTATGGTACAAATTTCAGCCTATTTGGTCAAAATTTGCGGAAATGGCAGTAAAAAGAAAAGTGATCAGTTTTTTTGAGACACCCTGTAGTTCAGAGCTCTCGATTACGCCCAGCGGTACCAAATGAGCCAAATCTCGAAATATGATCCAGGCCACTTTTTGATCGGCTGCCATTTATACATTTCAGAAGCTATCGTGATGCGGTTTGGTGCTTTGTGTAGCTGAGACAACGGGCTTCCTGGCGGTGGCCTAACTTTGTTCTAACCAGAATTTTGACGCCAAATTTGAACGTTTTTCGTCACGGAAAAAGAGTCAAAATTTTTTGCCATTAGAAAAATGCCCATCACTTTTCACCTAAATTGGCCGATCCAAACTCAAGAAATAGGGCGTCGAACGTGACATGCATTTTTGCTCACAAGTTTCATCATTGCTGATGTTTCTAAGCGCATAGCAAGTAGACCGCTGGCTCAAATGTGTTCAGTCAGATGCACATCAATCGAAGCCTCTTGATCAGCTGATCCTGAAAATTCCGCCCACGTCTCAGTGTCAGTCTGATGCTTTATAACTATGTTATCGGTCGAAATTCTGCAGACCTACTTTTAATCCTTCCGGTACCTTGTGTTTACTGCCATTTTTGGTCACTTAAGTGGTCGAAAATCGAAATTCCAACCACGATTTCAGATGCAACATGACCTGGCGAATCGATGGGTGTGCTTACTTCCTACTACCGTACCGTCACGTTTTATCCATGCATAATGGAAATTTCTGGTTTTCACCACTGATTTTCGGTTAAAAATGCCTTTTTTCTTGTGGAATCCAAATTATAACTTGGCATCACCTGCCCGAAAATCAATGGTTGAGCCACCAAAAGATGCACAATGATCCAATGCATTTGAAAATCACTGTTATTTTGCTGCTTAGGGCAGTGCTAGTACAGTATACAACACTGCTACAGGGTTATCTAATATTCACTGTTTGCACTGGACATTTTGAGCAAGTGCGGAGCTAATATCGGTCGAAAATCGAAATTCTGAGCATGGTTTCTGATGCAGCGTCACCTGACGAATCGCTTGGTGTGCTTAACCTCCTTCAACGACCACGTTTTACGCATGTATAATAGAAATTCCTGACTTCGACCACTGATTCTCAAGCTTGATGAAGGATTGTTTTCAATGAAATTTTGAGTCTGGTTCTGCACATAATGTGACAGAAAATGGATAATTAAATCATCAATAGATTCGCAGTGAACTACTGATTTTGAAAATCACTTACTTTTCTGTTCAAAGCGATTCTGCAACAGTACATGACACAATTACCTGATGTACAGTATTCCTCCTTCAATACTGAGCATTCAGAGAATGAGGTGCAGCTTGACCTGGCAAATTGATCAATGTGCTTTATTACATTTTACGATTGTGCTTTACTCATTAATAACGAACTCTTGAAATTACTGACTTCAACCTTCGGTGACTATGTCATCTCTACTGAATTTGCGATCAATTTTAAAGATTTGACTCAAGCATAGCATAGCACGTAAATACCCTCCTGCAACATACCGTCATTTTTACCTATCGGTGGAAGAGGCTTCAGCCGATAGGATATGGTATCGGGGCAATTGGACAGGGAACAAAACCCGATAGGTGTCGGGTGAAGGATTTTTCAATTCAGCCGATAGGGCGGGGAATCTGTTCAGCCGATAGCCTATCCTATCGGTTTTCTCCTCCCGGTGGGATCAGTGATAGAGAAAAACAATAAAAGAAATAAAATAAAAGGTAAAAATAAGACGTTCCTCTGCTGTAAGCATTTTACTGGATGGGGAACAAAACCCGATAGGTGTCGGGTGAAGGATTTTTCAATTCAGCCGATAGGGCGGGGAATCTGTTCAGCCGATAGCCTATCCTATCGGTTTTCTCCTCCCGGTGGGATCAGTGATAGAGAAAAATAATAAAAGAAATAAAATAAAAGGTAAAAATAAGACGTTCCTCTGCTGTAAGCATTTTACTATCATTTGAATCTTTGCGCGATTGCCTATTAGGATGTTTAGATTGTACAACGATTTGAGCTTTTGTTGCTTCAAAATTGTTGTTTAAATTTTGCTCATATTAAAATGAAAAACGCCATATATTTAAGAACCCCAATAATATCTACTAAGTGCAGTGTAATGCAATGTAATCCCCACATATCTCCAGCGCCAGGACAGCCTGTTTAAAAATTGGTGCCCCCCCCCCCCCCCCTTTTCTCTTCCCCCCCACACTAACCTTCTTCCCAATAACACAATATATCCAACTAATTTTTTTGGTTAAACCTCCCTTTTTCCCTTTTTTTTTCTCCACCCTTTAATAAAAATGGAAAATCTGGCGGTTTTCTGCTCCAGTACCCAATACGGCTTGGGACGGACCTTTTGAAATGCTTTATAGTGTTAGGTATGCCCGCCGGTAGGCGGAGCTTGCTGTGTTTAGCCAATGGCCGACAAGGCCGGCGGCGTATGTGTACGCGAGGTATATCGGGGACTCGGAGAATAAACGCGGTAACGGAGCGGTCGCTCGGCGTGTTTGGGGGCTTGTCCATAACAATTGGTGCCCAGAGCAGGAATCGAACCTGCGTCGTCGCGGAGAGAACCGGAGAGAAGCGCGTCGGTTGGAGAGAACCGGAGAGAAGCGCGTCGGTCGGAGAGAACCGGAGAGAAGCGCGCCGGTCGGAGTACTGTTGATCGGGTCGGAGAGAACCGGAGAGGAGCGCATCGGTTGGAGAGAACCGGAGAGGAGCGCGTCAGTCGGAGAGAACGGAGGGAACCGGAGAGGAGCACGTCAGTCGGAGAGAACGGAGAGAACCGGAGAGGAGCAGAGAAGCGCGTCGGAGAGCCTGAGAACCCGAGAGAAGCGCAGGCGGTAGTTTGTCTTTGTACCAGTCTACCCATAGTTAACAGTTCCTTTTTTTTTTCTCTCCCAGACTACTAGGTATCAGCGCAGTTTTGCTTCTATTTTCCTTTTTATTTATTATTGTTGGTTGGCCATGCTGATGCTGTTTAATGCACACGCCACGCGCACACATACACGGCAGTACATCCTTCACTAAAAACGCAGAACTAACCGTGGACACTGCCTGTTAGTTTGCTAAGCGAGGTCGTGGCCGGTGCATTGTTCTTGGCCTATTGGCTCCACTCATTCCGGGTCAGCTGCTGCGTTCTTCTTGGCAAAGCCGCCGTTGACCTCTGACATTGGGAAAACAGGCAATTGCCATCTGCCGCATTAATCACTAGCAGGGGCAGAAAGGTCAAACGACTGCAGCATACATACCACGTTAATTACTACGCCCGCCCGGGTCAAGTGACAGAAGCGCACCCAACAGAGAGGCGTTAATAAATCTGACCCAGGGGCAGACTAAAACCACAGAGGAAAAATGGCACACGGTGGGGGCGCTCTGGCCAGCGTCTTCCTACAAAATGTACAAAAGTACCGCTATGGTGACGATTTCAACCGTTTCCTTGAAAACTTTGCATACGCGGCCAATGCCCTCGAGCTCAGCATGGAACAGCGGTGTCGTTGGTTGCCGCTGACATTGGACCCCAACGCGCGGCGCATATACAGGCGCTTGCCCGAAAACCTCTTACTTAACTGGACCGAGCTCACGCGCATGCTGAAGGACAGATTTCAGCCACAACACATGGACGCACACTTTCAGAATCTCGAGGCTGAGCTGTTCCTGGAGAACTGCAAGGACATCGACGATTTCTACCTGAAAGTATGCGAGGTGGTAGATGGCGCCTATGCGAGAGAAACAGCAGAAGTGCGTGACAGGATCGTCCTTGTGAAGTTCCGCAACGGCCTCACGCCAGAACTAAACAAGGAGGTCATGCGAGCGGGCTGTCAAACAGGCGATGATGCATTTCGTGTGGCACGTGCTTTTGCGGACATTGACCGCATCGCCAGAGGACAACTTCCAAACTCAGACAAGGGTGTTTTTGCAGCCATGGCCGGCATTCAGCACACTGATAGCGGGAGAGGACAAGGCTGGTATGCTGCTCGCCAGGGGAATAGGATGCAACAGCCACACAACACAGGAACTCCATGGCAGCAGTCATGGACTCCAGATGGCAGACCAGCCTGCTACCAGTGTGGCAGTCCAGCTCACAAGGCAAGACAGTGCCCGCAAAACCATCAGCAACGGCCAAACAGTCAAGGCTGCTTCCAGTGTGGCCACATGGGGCACATGAAACGAGACTGTCCACAGCGAAATCGAGTGCCCCGAGCACCAACGCAACAGGTCGATCACCGAAATAACAGTAGACCCTCGTTCCCCAGAGCGAATAGGGGAGGGCAGAGTCGACAGTCCACCTGGCGCAGGCCTCACAATACCAGTAGTGGACGTGGGGGACCCAGAAGGAACTGGGCCATCCAAGCACAGCTGAATGAGGAACCTGTCTACAGTCAGGAGGAGCAGTATGACAATGATGACTATGTGGATGCAATGGAGGGCCTCAATCTGGGAGAAGGAACCAGACACAGCCGCATCGCCGACAGCAACAGCCTGCCTACCCCTCGGCCTCACATCAATCCCAGGATTGAAAACTCGGTAGCTCCCGCGGCCAACCAGGCTGCACCCGAACTAGCAGAATACCAAGGAGTGGCTGGCATGCACAACAATCCTCTGCGACCGCACATAAACCAGCGGCTCCCAATGCTGTTTATTGTGCTCACACTCAGTCTGTTCTTCCCAGTTGCCATGGGAATGGCCATTTGTCCTTCAGGAGTAGGAGTCCTGATCCATGGCGTCACCTCGGAAGGCGCCTGCTCTGCTCAGACAATGTCATTGCCTACTCTCAAGGATGGAACTACTTCCATTGAGTTCACGACAGTGGAATTTCTGCACCGCCCCAAGGCAGATGACGCCATAAACGTTACAGTGTGTGCCTGTAGACGGCAGCAGACTTTCTTGCTGTATGACTTCGGACAGCGTCGTCACTATGTTAGATACCGCAGTGAACCACTGAAAGTCACCGAGACACAGTGTCTTCGTATGGCACAGTGGCGCGAAAGCCCTGCTGGTCCTATGACTTGGATGGATGGAGGATGGATAACAAACCACACTGTGTTATGGGACCGATTCCCTGGCTCCCCACTTCATTGCTGTCGTTGGCACCAACAGCAGGTCGATGAGTGCCTCATGACTTACACTATGGTATCGGCCTGGTACAGCCTCACAAAAATGGATACAAGGCCAGAGTTATCACCAGGGCTGGAGTGGCCAAAGGAGTGCGTACTAGAGACAGGTGGATGTGCAACTACGAAAGGGGAATACCTCATGTGGCCTCCTCTCACAGAGGATGACATCCAACAAAATTCTGTATATCGTCGATGTCTGAAACCAGTTGCACAGCAGACAGTTGTTCACCTAAGAAACGGGGCTACTGCAGCTCTATTCGACACAGACCTTCGTATGGTGATGCAAGGCGCAGACGCAAGCCTGCAAGGCACCTTCTGCAATGGCACAAAACTACACGGCTACCTTGGCACATTCCTAAATGGAACGGCTACATGGTATAGGCCAGTAGGGAAGGCCCAGACCATATCAAAGCAAAACGCTAGCTACACTTCCATTGGCCTGCAGCTGGCCACTGCCTGTGCTCATGCTTCCAATCAGGCAGCACAGCAGGTCAACGAAATGAAACATAACCCACTGGATGCAATCTCTGAAATCCTTCCTAACCAACCGATGCGAGCCCACCAGCTGGGCAGGTTTGTTGGACTCATGCCCTGCTTCACGGTAGAGCGCTGGAGGCTAGCGGACTCTAAGTGGACTGACAGTGAGTGGAAGACGGTATACTTCAGGGAGTATGGCAAATGGTACATCGGGTACATGCACATGAACAGGCCGCTGCTGTACCCACTGCCAGATGCGATGGTGACTAAAACCACAGTTGAATCAGTACTGGGCACAGCACAGGGTAACTGGGTGTATCGTGACCCAATATCAGTCCACATCGATGTAGTTCCAAAGAGAATCTCTGTGATGCACTTGAAGGAGTTCGATGAAAAGCCACCCATCAACTACACAGTGACAGCAGACCCCAGGACTGCAAAGGAGCTTGAGGAGTACATGGGCCAAGTGTTTCCCCTGCTGTCTAACCTCCCATTTGGTGGACAGCATCTATGGGTCTTGGTTGCAGTTATCTATGTGTCCCTGTGTGCTGTTGTAATCCACTGCTGTCCATCGTACAGGTGGTTGCACTTCCTAAACCCTATACGGTGCATCTGCAAGTGTATTCGGGATCAGTACAGGAAGAAAAGAAACCAACAGCCTCAAACACTCAACGCAACCAGTTCAGCTACAACCATGACCACAAGAACAGCCACTGAACCGCGCAGGACCAGACTGCCGAAAGGCGCCCAAGCAACATTCCAGCACCCAATGCAGCATACAGCACTGCCACTGTTAGCCATAGTGGCAACCCTGAGAGCAACTGGTGCTCACAGTCAAGTATTCATCCCAGTCACTCTGCACCAGACAGAAACTCGTGGCCTATTGGATACTGCTTGTAATGTGAGTTTGATCAACTCGAAAATGGCATCATCACTACCCAGCTCCACGGAAAAGCAGCTTCCCGAGTTTCAGTGCATCTCAGCCACTGGACATAGAATGTCAGTTAGTGGAAAATGTCAAGCAAGGATTACAGTTGGAACCAATACCCTGCGGCATAGCTTCCATATTGCTGATGACTCAGCTTATGATGTGGTGATTGGCACTGACTTGATTGAGAAATTGGGACCAGTGCTAGTGGACATAAACGCTGGTGTTGTCGATGTCAACCACAGCTGTAATGCAACTGGAAGTACTCAAGTACTCAGAGGCAAGGACTTGTGCAATATTACAAAACAATCAGACAGAGGACAGGAAGTCACAGTAGTGGTGGTAGCAGAGACCGTCACTGTAAAGCCAGGGTATCAAACGGTGGCGGGTTTGGCAGTGGACCAGGAGACACAGGAAAGCAATGTGGCATACCTATTTGAACCAGACAACATGTCACTCGGACGGTATCACTTGATGGCTGGTTGCACAGTGACACATGTGCAGAATGGTCTTTTGCCTGTTCCAATTATGAATCCAGGCAGGTCATCCTACAAACTGTATGCAGGAACACGACTTGGCATGCTCACCCCTGAACAGGCTTCTGTGGAATGCTATGGCATTGAAGCAACGCAAACAAACCACAATGGCCCTCCAGCCAACACTGATATCTCACGTGAGGATGTCAGACAACTCTTTGACCTGACGAGCAGCGAACTGTCTGAGAAACAGCAGGATCAGCTGGTAGACTTACTGTACAAGCATCACCCTGCGTTCAGGCTCATGGAAGACCAGATAGGATACACTGATGCAGTGAAACATTCAATACCGACAGGAAACAATGTGCCAATGCAAGCTAAGCCATACCAAGTACCTCATGCAGTCAGGCCCGAAATGAGGAAGCAAATCCAGACCTGGCTCCGCACTGGAGTCATCCAACACAGTGAATCCCCGTGGTTCTCAAACACTGTCCCTATCCGGAAGAAGACTGGTGAAATCAGAGTATGCATCGACTTTCGTCCACTCAATAGTGTAACAACACCGAGTGCACAACCAGTACCATGGGTATCAGAGGTACTGGATTCAGTTGCCGGCAGTACCCTGTTCACGGTGATGGATTTGGATCAGGGCTTCCTACAGATTGCGCTGGATGAAGATTCCATCCCTAAGACAGCATTTGGATTTGAAGGAGTCCTGTACGAGTTCTTGAGAATGCCTTTTGGCCTGAAGTCCACTCCACAAACATTCTGTCGCTTGATGGCCTTGGTTCTTAACAGACTACAAGGTGTTCCATGTGCCGCATACATAGATGACATAATCGTACACTCCACAACGTTTGAGGAGCATCTGAAAGCATTGGAAACTACTCTGACAACGATAGCTTCATTTGGACTACTGATCAAGCCTAAGAAATGCGAACTGGTACAAAGGGAAGTCAACTTCCTGGGCTTTGCCGTTTCGGGAAAGGGAATTGCCCCAGCCCATGACAAACAACAGGCCATCAGAGAGTACCCCCGACCCACGAATGTGCATCAAGTCAGGCAGTTCTTGGGTGTTATCAATTTCTATCGCCTTTTTATCCCAGGCTGCTCAGAAAAGGCTGCCCCATTGCACAGACTCACAAAGAAGAATGCACACTTTACATGGACAGAAGATACTGAAAGGTCATTTCAGGGCCTAAAGATGGCCTTGCTCCAGGACAGCGGACCCATGCTCGCACACCCAAACCTGGGAAAACCCTTTGTCCTCACCACAGATGCCAGTGGCACAGGAATCGGGTTTGTGTTGTCCCAAGCGGATGACAGTGGCAGGGAACGCCCAATCGCCTTTGGCAGTAGAGCACTGACCAAATCGCAACAGAATTACAACACCACTGTCAAGGAAGCATTAGCGATAAAAGAAGGCATAGAAACGTTCCGGCCCTACCTCTATGGCACACGCTTCATTGTGTACACGGATCACTCAGCCCTGACGTTTCTACAGTCGACGCAAAACTTCTGCGCCTTACATACAAGATGGGCATTGAAGCTCGCGGAGCATGACTTTGAACTTCGATACAAACCAGGCAAGGAGAACGTTGTTGCTGACGCACTCAGTCGCAACTCACTGCCATGCACGGCATGTGAGAAACTGAACCCAGTTGCATCCGTTAATGCAGTCACTACCAGGGCGCAAGCCCAACGTAGTCGCGAAAGTGAACAAAGCGCCGTCCAGCCAGAACCGGTTTCACACAGGACCCCACGAGTGCCACAGTTGAAACAAGCAACTCAACCAATTGCAACAAAGGAGATTTCGCTAGTCACGGCAGATGAGCTGCAAACAGCCCAACAAACAGACCAGAGTGTGGCAAAATTGGCAAAACAGTTAGGCGATTCTGCACTCGAGTTTGAAGGCCTTCAGTGTCGAGTAGCCAAGGCAGGAACAGCTGACGGTTGGTTGCAAATAATCGTACCGCCAAGTCTCCATGGACGGATCCTACAGGCGGCCCACGATTCACCTTGGGGTGGTCACTTTGGGAAACAGAAAACTCTACGGAATGTGGCCCAGCGATACTGGTGGCCCCACATGGCCGATGACATTGCTCAGTACTGCAGAGAATGCCACACTTGTCAAATCACCAAACCAACAAGGCATAAACTACAGGCTCCGCTGCAGCCTCTGTCAATACCACAGCCATTTGAGACAGTAGCCGTTGACCTTATTGGGGAACTTCCGCTTACTGAACGGGGCAACAGATGGGCCCTTACCATGATCGATCTCACTACTCGATGGGCTGAAGCGTGGCCTCTACCTCGCATCACAGTGGATTATGTTGCTCGCGCCATCGTTGCTGGGTGGATCACCCGGTTTGGCGTCCCACTGCACATTCTGTCTGACCGTGGTACCCAGTTCATCTCCCAGCTGATGGGTGATATTGAGAAGCTTTTAGGTGTGAAGCACCTCTTCACAACGCCCTACCACCCTCAGACCAATGGAACTAATGAGCGCTTCAATGGCACGCTGAAGCGACTGCTTAAACAAGGCCTGGAAACCGAATGGGATACCCAGCTGCCAGTTGCGCTTTGGGCATATAGAGCACAAATACATTCTGGGACTGGATACACCCCATTTCAAATGGTCTTTGGGCGCCCCATGCAGCTGCCAACTGATAATGCTTTTGCCCGACCAAGCCTGGCCCTGCGTGTTGATGCTTCTGGTACCTACCAGGTGGAACTCACTGAGAGTCTGGCCACCATATGGAAAAACGCGCGTGAACACAGTGATGGTTATCGGGCCTCCTACAAGAATCGCGGCCGGCAAGATGCCAACCCGTTTGTCAAAGGTGACTACGCTCTTGTCTACCGTCCAACGGGTGGCCTGGCTCCGGTCTGGCGTGGCCCCTTTGTGGTCGAGAGCACCACATCAGCCACTGTTTTGCTGCGCCCACTGACAGGCGGTGGGCCGCGTTTTACAGAAAACATCGCCAATATCAAGGCGTATCACACTGTACGCAGCAACACCTCACAGCAATAATGCATATCTGCCGCACCCTTTTCTTTTGTTGTACAATAATTGCTCTTTCGTTTTCTGTACTAGTATCTTTTTTTTTAGTTAGTTTATCCCCATAGTATCTAGTATGCAGTGAACCTATTCACCTTTATACCTGTATCGAACTTCATTAGAACCTTGGTGATTGTATCGAACCTACTGACTACCTTTGTACTTGCAGCGCGTCGCACTATGTTGTACAGTAATACTTTGCTATCTGGCTGCCGTTCATAGTTTATGTTGCTCTATTTGTCTGTATGCCTCCGATTTTAGATTATGATTTAGTAGTTGTAATTAATCTGTGTGATTGTCGGGCTGAGGACAGCCCGCTTTTCCGTAGGGAGGGGTGGAATGTTAGGTCTGCCCGCCGGTAGGCGGAGCTTGTTGTGTTTAGCCAATGGCCGACAAGGCCGGCGGCGTATGTGTACGCGAGGTATATCGGGGACTCGGAGAATAAACGCGGTAACGGAGCGGTCGCTCGGCGTGTTTGGGGGCTTGTCCATAACAATAGTTTTAAAGGTTAGATCTAAAATTAGTTTTAACTAGGAAACTGTTTTGCGCCAATCAACTAAAAACCTAAATACTGAACCAAAAATATGTAGATTCTAACGATAATTTCTTTGTGGCATGTTTCTTGAGGAGTACACCAGTAATTTGTTCTTTTTCTCCTTGTCTAAAATAAAAACTATAATTTTTGCTATTTCTAATGCTAAACAATGTGCCTCATCTGATGAAATACGATTGTTTTACGCAGGTGAGAAAGAATTAGGGATTGGGGCAGAAAAATCTGGAGAATATGAGTTGTCACGGACGAGTAGGTCGACTTCCTAAACGCTAAATCACGGTAAAATTGCCGATTTTTCTCAAAAAGTCGCCAAATTTTCCAGCGAGAGGGCTCTGATGGCAGAGAGGGAAAGTGTGTGTAAGTCCCCAGAATCATGTATGGGATGTGAATGGATAGTTCTCTGGCAAAAAAGTTCTATGGTAAAGAAAGTCGGTCTGATGGAGGGCTGCTAAAGTTAAGGAAGCCGACCGCCTGTTGCCGTTTCCTTCCAAAGTGCTGCACAGAAAACTTTTGAAAGAAACTTGAGTAGTGTTTTCGGAGTTGTTGCGTTTGAAATTTGAATTTAGTTGGAAAATTTTTTGAAAGTGAAGTCATGCGTGTGTTCCATTTATGCCTGCCAATTACCACGCACTGTACGTGTTCGCCAGGTACCTTTATAATACGCAATGGCATTTACACAAAATAAATCAACTGTTCTTTGTTACATTTCGATGTCTGAGCCCACAGCATCAAAGCACCGAAAAATGACGGGGGAACGCTACAGCCGATAGGTTAAGATATCGGCTAAACTTCAGCCGATATGGTTTCAGCCGACAGCTGTACGCCTCAGCCGACAGGTGCACTTAATTTTTATCATGTCGGGTTAGCCATTCCCGATAGGATGGATTCCTACGCCATATGGCGTAGGTATGTTGCAAGAGGTTAAATGCTATAACTTGTTCAATCCCCCTTACCGAGAATGTGCGCCAAATATTAGGAAAATGACAATTTCGCAGCGGTTTATCGGCAATCGATTACTGAATGCATTTATTTGTGTTCCAATTATATCATAATTCGACGAAATTCGATATCGATATTTATACTTATGCAAGAACATCTGAAAATTTGAAAAAGCAAACTGCTCTCGCTGCTAGTCAAGCATTGATGCAATCAGCGATCTGAAATCAACTAAAGTAGAGAATCGCAGAAAAGGCAGTGACCCTTCTGAAGCCCTTCAATGAAAAAGTTGACCCCCCCTCAGGCCGATGCCCCACCCTCATTAGGCATAAATCAGCTCAGACAGAATAGAATATTTTAAGTTATTTTAATGACAAATAAGCCAACAAACGTTGATTTTGATCAGCGGTCGATACCTTTCAGGATTTGAAAATTTACCACCCCTTAGCCGAAATGCCAGCCCATGTCTGCTTCTGCCCTCCTGCTTCCTCTGCGCGGAGTGAGCAGCTCTTCAGTGTTGTTGCAGACATTTAAGAACCTACGCTGTGTAAAGCTGAGAGAGAATGTCGAGCAATTGATGGTTCTTCTGAGAGCTATCATGCCACTGTTAGGTTTTGACTAAACCATCGATTTCTGAGTTGTCCAGAAAAAAACTGTTTTTTACAGTTCCAGAGAAGTAAACTTGGTGACAGTTTTGTTTGTTCCTACTTTTCCGCACAAAAACTATCGAAAATATTGATGCGAAATATCGCGATATCGGTAAAACGTAATCGTAGAAGGAAGTTAAGCACACCCATCGATTCGCCAGGTCATGCTCCACATCTGAAATCACGCTCGAAATTTCGATTTTCAACCACTTAAGCGACCAAAAACGGCAGTAAATATAAGGTACCAGAAGGTCTGCAGAATTTCGGCCGATAACACAGTTATAAAGCATCAGACTGAGACGTGGGCGGTGTTTTTGAGATCATCAGATCAACAGGCTTCGATTGATGTGCATCTGAACACATTTGAACCAGCGATTTGCTATGCGCTTAGAAACATCAGTAATGACGAAACTTTTGAGCAAAAATGCATGTCACGTTCGGCGCCCTATTTCCTGAGTTTGGATCGGCCAATTTAGGTCCTTCTGACACGTT
The DNA here is from genome assembly GCA_030248155.1 of Sabatieria punctata. Lineage (NCBI taxonomy): Eukaryota > Metazoa > Nematoda > Chromadorea > Araeolaimida > Comesomatidae > Sabatieria > Sabatieria punctata. The sequence continues at coordinate 14,910 of JASANB010002962.1, read as the reverse complement.
TTCTATTGTACGCGCTGAGATCTTTGTATTAATGGGATTGGCAGCTCCAAAACTGCACTGCTGCAAAAGTTATGGGCACTTTTCTAATGGCCAAAAATGTTGCCTCTCTTTCCGTGACGAAAAACGCTCAAATTTGGCGCTAAAATTTTGGCTAGAACAGAGTTAAGATGGAATCATACTACTGTAAAAAAATCGCCAGGCAACTTTTCTGCAGAAAAACTGTCGCTCCATATACATAAAAATTTTCTGTTCAACAGACATTTTTGCGAGCTTTATCTAAATTTTCCGCCGTTGAGCGCTCTTCTGCATTGTTATACGTAGTCGTTTCGCACTAAAACAATATCATTTACACATTCCTGCCATTGAAAATTCAACATAAATGAAGTACAGTAAGGGTTCAAAATTTGACCATTTTTAGTGCTTCAATGGCCCATAACTTAGCCCGCACAGTTGGTGTAGTTGTTTAGGCCGCATAGCCACTGTGTGCGACGTTGTGCGCTCATCCTCTCGGCGCGGCAACAAACTTGCCGCAAAATCGGCACAAAGCTCCACCCAGGCCACCGAATGCTGGTGACAGCGAGTAGGTAAACTGAGAGCCGACTGGATCTGCCGTTGCACCGAAGCCGCTCCACAAAGCATGCCGCGTTGGAGAAGAAGATCTACGATGTCAGAAGCTGTCTGAGAAAGCAACTATGCCGCGAGCCCTCTGGCATATGGAGCATCGGCGGCCGTCGGGAGCTTTCAGCATCATGGCATCAACACGCGGGCAGCCCTCATGGTGACCGTCACCCAGCAGCATGGATAGGAGTGGCTGGCAGTGAAAGAAGGGCAACGTCCCAGATGACGAATCACGGGGGTAGCGAAATGGACCACAAGTCTGATCGTAGGCCGTAAGGCCCCCGCAATTCGGATCAGATCGGCCCATAGCTTTTGATCCCAGATTAGTCTGCAACTCTACCACATGTAGTATGAAACGAGAGACATGCTTAATAAAACATGACAGGTCCTATAGCTGGGAACCTTGGCACCAAAAAGCAAAAGTGATGGCTATCTCCAAAAACTAAAAAATTTTAACCCAAAAACGAAAAAAATTATGGAAAAACCGACTGCACCAATAGAAAATTCAGAATGTTTGCAAACTTTTGACCGTAGTATGTTTACATTGTATATATTGCCCTGAAAGTACCTAAAAAGCGCCTAAAACCATCATTTTGTTTTTTCGCCAGCCCCCACGAGAGCATTTTTTCAATTCATCGGTACTCCAAAACTAATCAACGAATTTCCCTCAAATCTTCACCAAAAGATAGAAAAAACTTCAATCTATAATGTCTCCAAATATTAGAGCAATCGGTCCACAAATACAAAAGTTATGCTAAAAAGTATGGCCCAAAAAATACCGTTTTTTGCCTTTTCTTCAATTTTGTCCAAAATCCGACATAAATATCTTTAGAGCTTTCTGATCGCAGCTTGCTGTGTACCGTTGGAAAGAACAGCCTTTTCTCATTCATAATATGCAATCCCCACCTTTGTACTTTTACTTTTACTACACCTATGAGCTAAATACGGCAAAAAGTCAAAAAAATTTTTTTTTCGAATTTTCGCCCAAAAATGTTAAAATCTTGTTTATATTGTGTCCTTACATCCTGACACAAATTTTGAGCCAAATCGCAAAACTTGTTACCCAGTTTATCATGTCCTGAACACAGGGTCTCACAACCAAGAAAAACCGACTCTTACCATTTTTCAAGATTTCATAACTTTTGATTCCGGTGTCGAAAAAACGTGTACGACCCTTTGTTTCAAACTACAATCATTCCTTAACAAAACCTAAAAGTCCCAGATCTCCAGACCTTCCCCAGATCGCGCAACCCTCTTCCCCGCCTCAAAAATCAAAAAGTAAAAAAAATTTGAAAAAAGTGTCCAAATTTTGACCATTTTTAGTGCTTCAATCGGCCATAACTTTTGATCCCGGCTTAGTACAGTAGTATGCTAGGGATCACTATAAGCCCCATTTCTAACATTCCATTCTATGTATACGTCATACAATTTGAGAAAAGCTCATTTCGTTAGAAATAGTATACAACCCGAGGCCATAAGCCCCCATTTCTGACATTCCATTCTATGTATACGTCATACCGTTTGAGAAAAGTGTCTCTATCTTTTTAAAGTGGAGTAGACTTTGCCCACTACATTGTAAACAGAGAAGTTGCACCGCTTTTAGGCTTATCTACTAGCTACCATCACAATGAAGCATACACTCAAAATCAGTTGCAATTTTATACCACCAAATATGTACGTCTGTTAATATACATATGCCAACTGGTGTAAATTCTACAATTCATTCTTTTCATCTCCATCACTCAACTCCCCATCTCCATCACTTAACTTCTCATCTCCACTCTCCTCTCCATTGTCTTCATTGAATGCTTGTTGAATCAATTCATTATTATCACGAAGGAACCATTTCACCAGAAATTTGCGTTCATCCCAAGCTTTTTCTAGAGCCTCCTCTTTATCGAGGTTTTTCTTCATGTAGTGACGTGATGCATTCAAGACAGCACCATACACGTCATCGTGATTCCGAAAATATGATGCAATTTCCAGTTTTTCTTCCAATGTCTTCTGCAGCTGTTCAAAAAACTCGCTGAACAAGGGATCTTGGAGCAGTCCATCCAAACTCTTAAGATCCATGCTGTCAAATGTTTCTTTGAGTAAAATCTTCCAGTTCATGCCTTCATCACCTTCTTCAGACTCTTCTTCTGACTCATAAGTCATTTCCTCCTCCTCCTCTTCTTCTTGCTCTCCTTCATCATCAGACATTCTTGAGATAGCTGACTCTCTTTCTCAGCTTAATTGCGACTCCTTGGTTATACCATGTTGCCGTCTTTCATGACGCCACCTGTTGGAAGCAGTAGACAGTTGAAGACCACAAATTTGACACGTACAACAATCCATTTGGGAACTCTTTGTTAAACAAAAGCAAATTTATTATAATAGTTTGTCGCTGTGGGTTGTAGGATTTCTATTGTGCTGTGGTGTAGAAACAAAGTCGTACAAGTGGGTAGCCGTTTAATAAGAGAAGTTTGTTAAAATCACTGTTCCAGGCAACGTCAGACTGCTCTAGGTTTCAAATCTATACACACACTCTCTAGATCCCAAATCTATACACACTCTCTAGATTACAAATCTATACACTGACTGTCGGTCGTGTAAAACTGTGTTCCCAAAACCAGTTATCACTTTCTTTATGTAAACTAGTTTGTGCTCTTACAATATTATTAACTCTTTTGACTGAACCAACTAGGATAATAAACCACTAATTAGACAAAACACTTACTTAATATTAGAAACGCATTCGAAACGGGTTTTCAAGCAGTCTTGCGGATTTACTATTGCTTTAAAACTATGCTAGATCACAAACTTTCCCAAAATCTCAAAGTACTTCTTTGACCGGAAAGGAAAATCCTGGTAAGAACAGACAAATCTGAGCACGATCTCAGTGAATCACATCAATCTTGGAGATCATCCCAGGATTCTAAAATAGAAATCTAAGGATTCTAGGATGTAAGATTTTAAAAAAGATTCTGCAGGATTTTTATTTTTCATTGAATCTTAGGGAATGGCAAGCATATAAACTGGTTTATATGCTTGCCCACTATTAAAAGCCGGATTCAATGAAAAATGGATTAAATAACTTTTCACTGAGAGATGGATTGAGTTCAAAACTACAGACATTGATACCATACATGTAGTTGGGGGGAATGGGGGGGTATTTCCCCCCCAGGCCCGTTTCAGAAACCCAACTTGGGTTCCGGAGCCCTAGTTTGGGTTTCAAAAACCCTAAATAGGGTTTCGGAACCCTGTTTTGGGTTTCAGAAACCCTAAATAGGGTTCCGAAACCCTGTTTTGGGTTACTGAAACCCTAAATAGGGTTCCGGAACCCTAATTTGGATTACTGAAACCCTAATTTGGGTTACTGAAACCCTAAATAGGGTTCCGGAACCCTAATTTGGGTTTCTGGAGGGCAGAAATAGGGTTCCGGAACCCTAATTTGAGTTACTGAAACCCTAAATAGGGTTCTAGAACCCTAATTTGGGTTTCTGGAGGCCCCAAATAGGGTTCTGGAACCCTAATTTGGGTTTAAAAATCTCTAAAGAAGGTTCCAGAAATGCATTTTAACTGTATTATGTCGAATAAAATGGTTTTTTTTGCACGTTTTAAAGCAAAATTAGCTTTTTTTGCACATTTTAAATTAAAAATAAGGTTTTTTCCACGTTTTACAGCAAAAATAGGGTTTTAAACGGAATTTTTGCACTTCAGACAGGATTTTTACCCCATTTTTAGTCCTCAAAACCCTGTTTTGAGCCCAAAAAAGGTCGCTGAAACCCACTTTTGGACACCAAAGAAAGGTCGCTGAGACCCCCTTTGGGCATAGCCCTGAAACCCTATTTTGGATCAGAAAAATTCCCCCCCCCCCAGCCGAAAACCCAGCTACATGTATGATTGATACTGAGCCCATCAGTTCTCGAACTCGAAGTAAAACCAAAAGACTGCAAAAGATGGCCGCCCCTGAAGAACCTAACCTCGCCCAAGCCTTAGAAACTTTGAATGACACTATGCACTCGACTAATGAGATGAACACTACTTTGGTACACCAAATTAAGATGATGTCAGCTTCACAATACTTGAACCCTGAAACAAAGATCCCAATTTTCTCTGGAGATAGAGATGTGAACTTGAAAGAATGGTTTGACAATTATGATCGCATCTTTACAATGGAAGGACTTGATGAGAAGGCTAGAGCTCAGAAACTTCCTGGATACCTGGCTGGATTCGCAAAAGAAGTGTACCGAGATTTGGACGCAGAAACGAAGGAAGATTACGAAGATGTCAAAGCTGCCCTCATCGATGCTTTGGAACCACCAAATATGGCGTATTTCTTCGAAAACGAACTGCGAGCCCGAAAACAAGAACCTAAAGAAAGCGTTGTGAAATTCTATGCTGCACTTTTGAACTTAGCCCGTGGCGCCTACCCAGATGAAAGAGATTCTAAAAGATTTCTACTGTACCCGTTCCTACAAGGACTCAGAAAATCATTACGAGACCAAAGTGAACCTGATGAAACCCTCCAGTCTAGATGCTGCAGTAGAAAGTGCAAGATGCTTTGAAAATCAGGAGCTGTTAGAGAAAGGAGAGACGCCGTTTGATGCTGATGCTTTTGCTGGATTTGCGAGTCACAGATCAAACACAGAAGAAATGGAACCTTCACAAAGAATGATGCCTCCAGGCAGTGCCGTAAACGAACGTTTGGTCGACATTCTTGATCGCACCCTAGATACTTTGAAAAGAAGTCATCAATCAAGCCTCCGCGGAAACTCTAGACAACCCTTTTTTCGAACGCCTGCGCCCCACATTCCTGAGCACCGATTTTCAAGGCCGAATGCACCTAGATTCGAACTCGCCAGAACCTGTTCCACCGATCGCTATGCGTGGGCAAGTGACGGACAACCAATTTGTAATCTTTGCCGCAGGAAAGGACACACTCAATGGGTTTGTTCGCAAAGATTTGAACAGAACATTAACTCTGCTTTTGAAACACAGAGGAACAGACCAAACAGATTTCACTCACCAACACAGCCGATGCGAGGTGCACGTACCCCAGTACAAAGAAATTTTGGACCCATTCAGACTAGATCGCCTTTCAATGCCAATCGTGGTCGACTGAACCAGAACCCTTACAGCAGAACCCCACCAACCTACGGACGTGGCAGAGGATATGCCGTGGCTAGTCAAGCAAGAGAAACATATCCTACAGAACCCAATTGGAACTACACCGATGAGCCCTACCCATTTGAAGAAACTACCTACGCGTATGGAACTTACCCAGCAGAACAAGACACATACCCTTGCGAAATAGAAACAACAGTGGAATGTGAGGCTTTAGCATCACCTGTCGATCCACCCTTCTGGACAAAAGAATCAAAACTAGAGTACCAACCAGACTTAGAATTGGCTAAAGAAATAGACGACCTTAGGCAAATGATGATTGGAGATGAAGCTGGTCCAAGTAACTTCAATGGTCTGCATGACAAACCTAAGAGATCTCGACACTACTCAACTCTCATAAAAGAAAAACAAGAAAACCAGACAGAATCTGTCACACAAGGACTGAATTCTTTGAGGCAACCACCAGCAATAAGCAAGAAACCTACTCAAAGCAACACCCTGCCCCGCACCAGCAAACCAAGACCTCTTTCTGCCCCACCAGCTGCCCCTAGGATTGAAGCATTTGAAGTTGAGCTAAGAAAGGCAACTGCCGCCAGGAAAGCCACATTAGAAAAGAGACAGAAGAGAGCTTCAGTACCGCCAACACATGATTATTATGGAGTTAGAAGGGAAACCGAACCCCTAATCCCATCAGAATTACTCACCAAACAAGAAGAAAGTGATCGGTTTAAACACATCAGTGCCGCTTTGGAAGCTGCCTTAGCGAAGGACAGGCAAATAGCAGCTGCAAATCTGCCTCCGATTCAAGAGGAGTTGGAGCCACTGCCACCAATAAATTCTATACTGACGACACTTCCCTTGACCACTGGCGCCAAAACTGGCTCAATTTCCAGTTTGTGGTCAAACGAAGCGGAATTTCAACAAATCTGCGCAGAACTGGAGAGGAATAGTGAAGAGGAAGAGAGAGTGAGAGGAGCTCCGGAGTTTCGTAAAATAAGTGAAGTAAAGGAGAGTAGTGAAGCAAAGGGACAGAGAAGTGAGAGATTTACAGAAGAAGCTGCCCAAAGTCAAAAAAGAGAGATACAAAACAGAGAGATACAAAAAGGAGAGATACAAAATAGAGAGATACAAAAAAGAGAGATACAAAATAAGCGTTGGCCAGCGCAGATGAAGAGAAGAGAAGAGGCAGCAGAAGTACAAAGAAGTATTGAGATATACAATTCTGAGAGATACAATTCTGAGAGATATGAAGGAGTAGAAGAGGAGAAGGAAGCTGCAGCAGAAGCGGAAGGAAGGAGTGGACGTCCAGAGGGAGAAGAGTACCAATTGCGCAGACCTGAAGAAGAACAACTTCTAGACCAAATCAGCGAAGACAGCAGCTGTAAGCTAATAGCAACAAGCCGGCCAGAACCACCTATTTTCGATGCAGAGTATGCACCGCAAGAAACACAACTTCAAAAAGTCAACCAGCATTTAAAAGTTTTTGAGAAAATGGAACATATCGGAAAATTAGCTACTGAAGTTTTCGCCTTACTATACTGGTTGTGTACTAGAAACCCCCAAGAAAACGAAGAATTCGCCTTCAGAACACCTTCTTTGTGTCAACTTTTACAACAAACTCAAAACTGGGAACAAGAAGCTACCATTCGATACATCGAAAACCTCCTGCAGAAAAGCCCTTCTAAAGTTTTATCTCTTATTGGAGAAATGTTCTTGACTGTGTCCAAGATGGAAGCAATGGGTACAATACACTCAGAAGCAAAAGATGGATACCTACTAGAACTTGAAAGTCCAAAAGAAGTTTTCGCTGCATTGAACCAAGGTGTGAAAGTTAACCCGACTCGCCTACTACTGTATTTACCTCGGAAAATCACCCAAGAATTTGGAAACATGAGACTAGGTCAGCAAGTCTATGTCAAAGCAGAACGTAAATGGGAAGCCAAAGAACCAAGAAGTCCGCAACTAAAGGACAAGGGAACCTGCCATTGGGTTGTCACCAAGATTTTGGGAGTTAGCCCACCTCAGTTATATCAACATCGACCTGAAACTCTAGAAAGTAGATTACAAACCGAATTTGGCATAGAAACTACGGTTGGACGCATATATGCAATATGCAATATCAAACAATGCATATATGCATGGTTTTTGGCATGCATATATGCATATGCAATATCATATGCATGCAAAATTCCAATATGCAATAGTCATATGCAAATTGACCCTGATATCAAAATTTTGCATATTTTTAGTTTGCATATTTTTTTGTCAAAGGTGTCTGATTTTTCGTGCTGTATACTTATGTTCCGAAGAACCTTAAACGATTCAAATAGTTGTTTTATCTATTTGGCGTGGAGAAATCCATAAAGTAGTACTCATCCAAACAGTACTAAAGTCTGTTCAAAAATCTTTGGCGCTGGGTACATTCGGCAGTGTCCTGAATTTATGCGTGGTGTGAACCCCATACATGTATGATGTATATATGGATCTGTTCCTCTCATCAACGAGACTACTATACTGTTCTCGAAATTTGCATATTGAACATTAATTAGAAGCAAGAAGCCTGACAAAAAAATCGACTTTTTTGGCAATACGCCAATTTTTGTGCCGATACCAGATTCGCATTCCCCAACCTTCAGGCATCTCGAAAATACTACCATATATGGGTCTACGATTAACCCTACCAAAGTTACACTCGATTTTCTAACGCCGACAAGTGGTTAAAATTTTGCTCTCCCATAGTTAAGCACAAAAATTCATTCAAGTTCGAACACATGGGGTTTTTTTCCTCCAACCAATTTCAGCTTCACGGTTCTATATTATTTCGGACATGCTGAATCCAGCGGTCACACTGGTTTTGCTCTACGACTTTGAGTTTTGCTAGAAATTTGACCTCGAAGTTAGGGTGTCCACCTGAATTTCAGAAAGTGTTGTTGTCTTGTCGGCATTAGAAAATCGACTGTAACTCTGGTAGAGTTGATCGTAGACCCATATATAGTAGTATTTTCGAGATACCTGAAGGTTGAGGAATCCGAATCTGGTATCGGCACAAAAATTGGCGCTTTGCCAAAAAAGTCGATTATTTTGTCGGGCCCCTTCTTCTAAGCAAATTGCAATATGCAAATTTCGAGAACAGTACAGTAATCTCGTTGATGAGAGAAACAGATCCATATATACATGTATGGGGTTTTGACCAGGGCCACACAAGATATGTTGGGCTATGCCTTTCTGAAATTCAGGTGTACACCCTAACTTCGAGGTCAAATTTCTAGAAAAAATCAAAGTCGTAGAGCAAAACCAATGTGACCGCTGGATTCAGCATGTCCGAAATAACATAGAACCGTGAAGTAGAAATTGATTGGAGGAAAAAACCCCTATGTGTTCGATCTTGAATGAATTTTTGTGCTTAACTATGGGAGAGCAAAATTTTGACCGCTTGTCGGCGTTAGAAAATCGAGTGTAACTTTGGCAGGGTTGTTCGTAGACCCGTAGCATTTTCGAGATGCCTGAAGGTTGGGGAATGCGAATCTGGTATCGGCACAAAAATTGGCGCTTTGCCAAAAAAGTCGATTTTTTTGTCAGGCTTCTTGCTTCTAACTAAAGTTCAATATGCAAATTTCGAGAACAGTATAGTAGCCTCGTTGATGAGAGGAACAGATCCATGTATACATGTATGGGGTTCACACCACGCATAAATTCGGGACACTGCCGGATGCACCCAGCGCCAAAGATTTTTGAACAGACTTAGTTTCAAAGAGGGCTAGTTTGGCCGATTTCTGGTTTTGAGCTGAGCAAAAATGAAAGAGTTTGTTTAGCGAATTGCGAATTTATGCAAGCACGTCATTGCTTAATAAATATCTGCAGTTTTTAGCAGAATTGTTCAAACTAACGTGGCACAATTAACATCCCAAAACAGCCAAACAGACTGGATTTCTGAGTTTAGGATAGTCGCCACGTTTTTGCTAATTTTTCATAAAACTAAAAACATGAAATCTTAAATAAAAAATCCCTTGATTTGAGGCAGTTTATACTGTAAATCTGTACTTTACAGAGATCAAAGCTTCCTCTTTCCACTTACAGAATGGGGATGAATGGCTTGAGACAGACATGGGCTAGCAATTCGGCTGAGGGTGGGGGGTAGAATTTTCAATTTCTGAGAGGGCGGAGGGAGTACTAGGAGTATCTGAGGGAGAGGCTGAGGGGTGGTAAGTCAAAAAGTCCGATTTTTGCTAAAATCAAGGTTTTTGGCTTATATCTCAATAAAATAACTTAAAATAAGCCATTCTGAGCTCATTTACACCTAATCCAGCCATATTTTTATCATAATTTTCTATACAAAATTTTTCCAAAAAATTCCTGAGGGGGAGCGGCCGGCTGAGGGGGGTACGTCATAACCTGATGGGCGCCAATCCCCTTCAGCCCCCTTTGCCCATGTCTGGTTTGACACCTTAAACTCAACTCAAGCCGCAAATAATGGAAATCTCAACTGAGACTTTTCAGATTCTGAATTTGTTAGTTTGTAAAACTATAAACTGTTAGGTATACCACATTAGAGATGCAAACAGTAATTATGCCAAAAATCTGTAATGTCAAGCATTTTTATCTAAAAATTACGTAATGAGCTGGTCTTTCATGCCAAACTGTGTTTCCCCTCTTGTTTTTTTCAGATGAGGTCTGTATCTGTAAAATAGGTATGCCTAATAAATGCTAAAGATTGCGTAGACATTCCAACCAAACTCGAAAATGCTTGGAAAACGTCCAGTTATCGATTTCAGGCCGCCTTGATAAAATATGCAAATATGCAAAAAATATGCACATATTTCATTTTTGAATGCATATGATATATGCAATACCAATATGCACTAGAGATTGCATGCATATATTCATATGCAATATCATATGCATCCCAAAAATCGGATATCATCCAACCATAATAGAAACTCTACCGCAGTCAACCTCTAGTAGCCTAGAAACCCCAACTTGCCTGAAGATTGCCCGTCTGACTGATCATGCTTATCTCCCACAAAGAATGGAACCTGGTGCTAGCGGTTATGACTTGGCAATCGCACACAACTATCGCATACCCCCTTCTCAAATGGTCACATGTCTGACAGACCTACAAATTCAAATCCCCCCAGGATACAATGGCCGACTCGCTTCAAGATCTAGTTTAGTCACAAAACAACACATCCATGTAGAAGCCGGAACAATAGACAGCAGTTATTTGGGAAACGTGGCTGTACTGTGGAATACATATATGTATATGTATATGCAAAAAATACATATTATGTATTATTTTTGGAATACATATATTTATATGTATATGTTTATGTATTCGTCAAAGAATATGTTTATGTATGTGTATTTTTAGGCCACTATGTATTTAAAATACATATTTGAAAATACATATTGAATTTCTGATGAAATGCTGCATTTTTAAGTCTCATCCTGCCAACCACAGCAGAGAATTACATTTTCTTTGGGATGCCAGTGTTTAAATTTGCTGCAGTGGTAAAAAAGCCACAGATTTGTTGTTTAACTAAATAATATCATTGCTGTGTAAAGTGGTGAGAGGCGACCAAAAGCAGATCTAATGAAAGAACGTATAGATTTTCAAATTCAATGGATAAACGGCAGGAGAAAATGTTCTTTTTGCTTTTGATAGTTGACCTAAGCGAAATTATTGGCTATTGTGGTTTCAAAAACAAAGTTCTCTCTTATACAAAATGACTGAAATGGAGGATTTTTAACAGGAGTTAAATGTGGGAATTATTAATTAATTAATAAATTTGACTGAGGTACTGAATCAATTTTATGTCAATCAGGTCCAACAAGCATAGAACCTTTCTCATATCAGTCACAAACAACTGTTTTAGCAGCATTTTTTAAACTGAAAACTGGCTTTGAAAAAATATGTATATATGTATTTTATGTACATATTTTTTGAAAAAATACATATACATATTATGTATATCTATTCGACTTCGGAAAACATATACATATATGTATATGTATATGTTATCTATTCCTGAAATTCAATATTTTGCCAACAGTACGTGGCTGTAGTATTAGAAAACCGTGGAATAAATACATATGAAGCCCAAGCTGGTACCAGAGTAGCCCAACTCATTCTAGACAAGATTGCCATACCCCCAGTACAAGAAGTACCGCCTTTAGACCCAGAATTAACTTTAAGAGGCAAGACAGGATTTGGATCAACTGGATTGAAAGCGCATAGCTTATGCCCAAGAGATCCAGGAACACCTTTTGAACCAGATCGTCCCAGAACACCACCTCCACTGATGAAGGGGGACCCCCTACCTGGTGTTATTTTCCGGCGCTACAGTACCCTTAATAATTTTGGCGGGAAACCGGATTGCGGCGATATTTCATCATGGATTAGCGCATTTTACGCAATGACGTCATCAACGTATTTTACAAACCGGTTTCCCGCCCAAATTGTGAATTGTACTGTAGCGCCCGAAAATAACACCTGGTAGGGGGTCCCCTTTCCATGCTTTAGCGCTCACCGAATGCCCCAAGTAACAACAGCATGTCTTCTCCTTGAACCGCCCTCACCGCTGCCCTATGTGACTGTAAAGGCGACTATTAGACGTTGAGCGTTGGTTATAAGGACCAGACAGTTGAGTGCCTAATCTCTATGTTTCATTACTCATCGATGTGTAATAAAACCGCTACAATGTAGTTTAGCGGTGTATGTTACAAATCGTGCATAAATATACCAAGTTTTGTTTGAATGAGTTTAGTAAAGTCTCATGTAAATCACCCACCAAATGTTTGCGAATGTCGGCCGGTTGACACTTGTTTGCTTCAACCAGCTAGTCTAATGGTAAATTGACTGCATGTTTTCTTATGTAATTTGGTAGGCAGATTAACTGTTAGTTATCTTTGTAACTGAGAAAGTGTCGTCATGTGTAATATGAAAGCTCTGATAGTGTCTGACCGATTAGCGATTGGTTTAGACTGTCTTTCAAACTGTTTGTTGTTGTTGTTTCCGAATTTAGGATAGTCATCTTCAAATACATCCTGCTGCTCTACTTTGCTTCTATATAAACCCGCTCCACTCTTGAAATATGATCAGTTTGTTATCGTCAATATGAAACCCAATGGATACATCGTGGCGATCGCTTTCGCCTTCCAACGACTCGATGACCGGCCCGAGTGGGCACAAGCGGCGGCAACGTGGGGTCCAGTCATCTGGGATCCGATGACCGAAACCGAACGGGGTCAATTTAAGACCGCCGCTCAGGTGATGAGGGCGAGCGGTTACAACTATGTCAACGGATGGATGGGCCTGGTGGAGGCCGCAGAAATTGTCCTGCTGCCAAACGAGGTCGAAGTGTTGAAAAACTTTCTACCTGACATGAATTAATGGTTCCTAATTGTTTATAATTGTATGTACTAAAATGTATATGGACTATGGTTTTTTGTTATCAGAAAAATAATAAGAAAACATATAGTTTGTAAACCGTACAGTTTACTGTAAAGTAAACCAACATTTGGTCTATTTTATCTTAATTCCACTCGCCCTGTCACGTGCCATCTTTCTATCACACAAACGCACACATGTCAAAAACTCAAATTCCTGGCAACAGAAGTAGTCACATCATTTAATTCAATTCGAACAGTATATTATATAGTAGAGAGAATAATTTCATTTCAAAATGGAATTTGTGCTCAAAAAATGGGTGAAATATGTACTTATAGGTACAATTTTATGTATTTCAATTCTGGTTCTATCGGTCAATCGATGTCACTGCATCAACGGTGTGTGCAACATCACCTCTTACCAAACGCTCCAAATTCACCACTGTGGTACATATATTGTTATCAATACGCATAGCCAGATTGGAAAAATATTCTGGACTCTGTCGGATGCAGAAGGATTCAAATACGTCATGAGCTATTTACTTGATTTGCCTGAAATTTGTCGTAATAATTGTTCATTCAGTTTGTATAAGATTTATTACTTAGATAATAAATTCATAATTAACGATACAGAAATAGCACGTGTGTATTTTAATAATAAAAGTGTCAGTGTCACTGATACGATATTATTTTATAGATCATTAATTTAGTAAAAATATGTACATAGGTACGTACGTACGTATGTGTAATTAGTTTAGTAAAAACTGTGAGGAGACAGACCGAGCTTCAACATACCGCACCGATAGCTGATTAGCGTGGCAACGGAAGCGCATACAGTAGGATGTGGTAGTCGAATGAACCTGCCATCTAACTTGTCTGTGCTTGACTATTGTCTACATACGTACATACGTGTCTGAATAGGCCTTCATCATACCACTCTCATAGTTCTGATAAGTTACAAGTTTTAAGAAGTATAACTTTCTACACTGCTGATGTAATGCTGCTGCTGGTGGTTTGGTATGTGTATCAGCTTCATGCAAATATAAAAACCGTTCTAAGGTACCCTTATCTCGAACGGGGCCGTTCGGGCATCTGGCCCAACCAAAGCCATTGCGCTGCGCAAAGAAGATGTACTGCTGCTACATACTCTTCTCGATCTTCTTCTTTTCTTTCTGTAATACATCCTGTGTATTAAAGTCAAAAAAAACGACTCTGCGATGTAGCGGCTACATAGATAGCTCAAACCTGGAAGTTGGCGAGGTAAGCATACTTTTTTGTTCAAAGTAAAATTCATTCATTCAAGGCGAAGAAGACTGTCAAGAAAATGGTTTTTTCAAATATCAATTGGAATTGCTTGTTCGGGCGTTTCTCACTCGATCCTTTTGAAGTGCTCGAAAAGGTGGCACTGCTGCGATCGCCGAAGCTTTGCCTATGCTTCTGTCGGCTAGAGCGTATTAAAGGCTGCCCTAACATCGTTCGGTGTAAAGGTATTTTTCAAACGTTTAATAATAATTTGAGAACACATTTTAACGTTTGAAGGACGAAAGCCATCTGAACCGACCATCACAACCCCAACCACTATTACACGAATTATCAGTCCTTTTACTCGGGTAATTATCGTTTTACTATCATTGCCGGGTGTGACAAGGTCTTCTACCAGAGACAGATATGGTCACGGTCTTTTTTGTTCGTTAAAACAGATTCTTGGGGAACGAGTTTTTCGCATAAAGGCAGCATTATTATGGTCAACTTTGTACTTGTGCCACAAGGTTTGATTGTAATAATTTTAAGTCCAAT
>JASANB010002961.1:0-37379 GCA_030248155.1 Sabatieria punctata | reverse complement strand
ACCGTCTTGTTTAAGAAAATCATGGAAAACCAGTCCAGAAATTCGTTGAAGTACGTCAGGTAGCGAATGGAGCAATATTACACCATACAGACAATGTTGTATCAACACTTAAACAAAAACTAAATTACTCCATAAATTCATAAAAATGGCCTTTCAGCTTTCCATCCTGACGATCTCCTGATGAGTTAATCAACTGAAAAGTGAAAAGTAACCTGGTTGTTCTAACGGGCTGGTATGGACAATTCTGAAGGCATCTTTTAAGCCAGTCTTGCTCATCAGATTTGTAGTGGCAGGCCAGCGGTACTGAATGTTGCAATGTCTGTCTTTTGTAGCGGAGATCCAATCGAGTTGCGAGGGAGAATTGAAGTCGCCCATCACTATTAGAGGTTCGCTGTTATTTAGCCTCAAAGCCTGCTTGAACAGACGATTCCGCTTAAGTTGTTCAATGTTTGAAACTCGACCTAAACTACTGTATACTGCTAACATGAACATCATACATGTAACACAGGTCATCCGCCGAAAGGGAGAGGGGTTGGGGTCTAGCGTCGGCCAGGCGGGGGGCTGAGGCCAAATTCTAGGGTAAGGGTTGGATATTAAAAACCGCTAAAAATCGCTATTTTGGGTTAAAATAGAGCTAGAAAGTGCTGCTTTACAGGCAATTTTTAGCAATTTTAGTATCTGAAATTATCAAAAATCGCAAAAATTTGCTCAAAAACTACTTCCAGAAAAATCGGAGGGGGTCGGCAAAATTGTCTCGGGGCCGTATATGTACTAAAGTCTGTTCAAAAATCTTTGGCGCTGGGTACATCCGGCAGTGTCCCGAATTTATGCGTGGTGTGAACCCCATACATGTATATATGGATCTGTTCCTCTTATCAACGAGACTACTATACTGTTCTCGAAATTTGCATATTGAACTTTAGTTAGAAGCAAGAAGCCTGACAAAAAATTAGACTTTTTTGGCAAAGCGCCAATTTTTGTGCCGATACCAGATTCGCATTCCCCAACCTTCAGGCATCTCGAAAATACTACCATATATGGGTCTACGATCAACCCTACCAAAGTTACACTCTATTTTCTAACGCCAACAAGCGGTCAATATTTTGCTCTCTCATAGTTAAGCACAAAAATTCATTCAAGATCGAACACATGGGACTTTTTTTCCTCCAACCAATTTGAGCTTCACGGTTCTATATTATTTCGGACATGTTGAATCCAGCGGTCACACTGGTTTTGCTCTACGACTTTGATTTTTGCTAGAAATTTGACCTCTAAGTTAGGGTGTCCATCTGAATTTCAGAAAGTGTTGTTGTCTTGTGGGCATTAGAAAATCGACTGTAACTCTGGTAGAGTTGATCGCAGACCTATATATGGTAGTATTTTCGAGATGCCTGAAGGTTGAGGAATCCGAATCTGGTATCGGCACAAAAATTGGCGCTTTGCCAAAAAAGTCTAATTTTTTGTCAGGCCCCTTTCTTTTAAGCAAAGTAAAATATGCAAATTTCGAGAACAGTATAGTAATCTCGTTGATAAGAGGAACAGATCCATATATACATGTATGGGGTTTTGATCAGGGCCACACAAGATACGTTGGGTAATGCCTTTCTGAAATTCAGGTGTACACCCTAACTTCGAGGTTAAATTTCTAGCAAAAATCAAAGTCGTAGAGCAAAACCAATGTGACCGCTGGATTCAGCATGTCCGAAATAACATAGAACCGTGAAGCTGAAATTGATTGGAGGAAAAAAACCCCCATGTGTTCGATCTTGAATGAATCCGGCAGTGTCCCGAATTTATGCGTGGTGTGAACCCCATACATGTATATATGGATCTGTTCCTCTTATCAACGAGACTACTATACTGTTCTCGAAATTTGCATATTTTACTTTGCTTAAAAGAAAGGGGCCTGACAAAAAATTAGACTTTTTTGGCAAAGCGCCAATTTTTGTGCCGATACCAGATTCGGATTCCTCAACCTTCAGGCATCTCGAAAATACTACCATATATAGGTCTGCGATCAACTCTACCAGAGTTACAGTCGATTTTCTAATGCCCACAAGACAACAACACTTTCTGAAATTCAGATGGACACCCTAACTTAGAGGTCAAATTTCTAGCAAAAATCAAAGTCGTAGAGCAAAACCAGTGTGACCGCTGGATTCAGCATGTCCGAAATAACATAGAACCGTGAAGCTGAAATTGATTGGAGGAAAAAAACCCCCATGTGTTCGATCTTGAATGAATTTTTGTGCTTAACTATGGGAGAGCAAAATTTTGACCGCTTGTCGGCATTAGAAAATCGAGTGTAACTTTGGTAGGGTTGATCGTAGACCCATATATGGTAGTATTTTCGAAATGCCTGAAGGTTGGGGAATGCGAATCTGGTATCGGCACAAAAATTGGCGCTTTGCCAAAAAAGTCGATTTTTTTGTCAGGCCTCTTGCTTCTAACTAAAGTTCAATATGCAAATTTCGGGAACAGTATAGTAGTCTCGTTGATGAGAGGAACAGATCCATGTATACATGTATGGGGTTCACACCACGCATAAATTCGGGACACTGCCGGATGTACCCAGCGCCAAAGATTTTTGAACAGACTTTAGGTGCGTTCGGGGTTTACCCCCTTACGTAGTTGGAAAGGCCAAACTCCTCTCACCCCCTCCGAGACAGGTTAAGGGACCCCCGACCAAAAAATACAAGTACCAGTAGTGGCTCCAGTACTAACAAACTGGCTCAGAAATCACTAATTTTTAGCCTAAAATTTGCTTGAAAAGTCTTTGGAAACTGAATTTGACGTTTCCACTTTTGATATTTAAGAAACATCGGTGTTTTGGAAGCCCTTCCTTCCTGAAAAAAACGTGAATATGGTCCGGGGTCTTCGGAATATGATGAATATGGTCCGGGGTCTTCGGGTGGGGCATATATGAAACTTTATGAATGTAGGTTAATTGAGAAGTACCACTTTCTTTCTTTCTTTCTAAAACGAGCATTTACCTACGCCTTTAGCAGTCCCCTCTCCCCTCTCTCCAGCTGTTAATTCTTCGTAGCAATTGGTTGGGCACATCTTGTTGCAAGCTCCATACGGTCCATAACCGATGTATTGCAGGTGAAGCCCAAATACAGTAAAGTTCATATGGCTTTTCTTAGTGAGAGGCACTCTGATTTTCAATCCGAGCGCCCAGTCTGTTTGAGTGACTGACTTTAGGACAATGGGCCATTTAGTAAAGATTGCATCATCTGGATACTTGACTTTACTGCGACACACACTATACCAGTCATCTCCCAGCAGTGCTTGTATGTTTTCGAAGCACTCTTGGTTCTCCACTTCCTGAAATCCTCTTACCACCGATCTGCTCTTCATTTGCGTATTTGTCATTGGTTCGTTGGTTCGTTGGTTCGTTTGTTTGTTCGTTGGTTCGTTCGTTGGTTCGTTCGTTCGTTCGTTCGTTCGTTCGTTCGTTCGTTCGTTCGTTCGTTCGTTCGTTCGTTCGTTCGTTCGTTCGTTCGTTCGTTCGTTCGTTCGTTCGTTCGTTCGTTCGTTCGTTCGTTCGTTCGTTCGTTCGTTCGTTCGTTCGTTCGTTCGTTCGTTCGTTCGTTCGTTTGTTTGTTTGTTTGTTTGTTTGTTTGATTGGCTTATTGGTTCATTCTTTTGTTTTTTCCTTCATTGACTGGTTCATTCATTGCTTAATTAGTTCATTTGTTTGTTGGTTTGTTCATTCGTTGGTTCGTCGTTTCGTTCGTTTGTTCATTAGTTCATTTATTTGTTGGTTCGTTGGTTCCTTAGTTCGTTTACTTCTTCGTTAGTTCATTCAGTGACGTAGCGTACCCTACCCAGGGCCCAACGACAGGCAACTTCAAAATTTTACACCGCGCCCCTTTGCGAAATCCTCGGTACACCACTGAGTTAATATATTTGTTGATTCTTTGGTTCGCTCATTCGTTGGTTTGTTCATTTGTTCATTCGTTTTTTGGTTCGTTCATTCGTTTGTTTGTAGATTTCTTGGATCGTTGTTCACTCACTTGTTCATTTGTTAATTCATTTCAAATCAATGGTTAATAATAAATCATTGTTCATTGTTTACCTGGAGGGCTACAATGTCAGGGTCAACAATTTTTATATGTTTTGCTATTTTCTTCAGTCCGTCATCCACCTCTGTTCCACAAAGCCAAATATTGAAGGTCATTATGCGCAACTTGGTCTTCGGCACTGATTTCATAGATTCAGATTTCACGCAGCAAAACAGACAAAACAGAAGACTCAAAAATTTTATTAGATACATTTGGCAGCGCTCGCTAAGCTAAAGCAGTATTACTAAGGAACTTTTAATCTGTGCAAACTTTTCTTATCTCCAGGTGTTAGCAGCTACGCTGCACTACTAGATACTATTTTCAAATCACATCAGTATGCGCTACATACAGATTTAACATATGCGTGTATTGAATATTCAATCGGTTTTTTAAGTTTAGGTTTATTACAACGCACATGAACACCAACCAGACAGACCAGTAAACAACCCATAAAGGGAAACATGCGAGGCAATATCACCGGGCACGAACCCCCCATGTGTCTAAAACTGGGTGCATGGCAGACTGAGTTGCTACCACTACACCACAACAGACGCAGACAGGTATAGCATAAATCGCTTAGGCAATTTGTGAAGATTTTGATGGCAGCTTGTGGAAAGGGACAAAACATGCCAAATTCCACCCACTGTTGTCTAACGATTATTTCTGTATGATCCGAGACATGAACTGGGTCAAAAAATTCAACATCGTTTCTGATATTTGCATCACCGAGAATTAGTTTAAAAAGAACAATTAATTGGCTACTCTGCTGTGTGTAGCAAACCAAGAGAGCTCGTGCAAGACGGTGAAAGTAAATCTAGTTCAAACATCAGTCAATCAGAGCCTGGGATTGCGTGCGCCGATCACAACTACAGCCAGATTAGAGTCCGGGGCCCATTCAGGGCCATTTATGGCAGAGCTTTTATCGTCCTGCTATCAGCTTTCGGCGCTCAAATCGAATTCAATTACTGCCGGTGGCACCTTGGCCATTCTGGCCTCGTTTACTTTCAACCACCCATTCGCTCATTTTTCTTGCAACTGTGGCATCGGAATGATTCCGTTCATCAGATAGGTAAAGTGCTCTTTCAGACTGTTAGATTGTCTGTAAGTTCTGGAATACTCTATACAGCTCGAAATTAAACTGCCTTTCCAGAACTCTGTGCGTGCGTGTGACGGAGGCCGGTCTAAAATTCGAACAAGGCCAATTTCTGTCAAGCGCCGCTGAAAGACGTCCATTGCAGGCATTCAAAATGCATGCGTTATTAATAATTGAGAGCCAGTTGTCACCATTAAGCCTTTTAGGAGCTGCTCCACCGCGGCAAACGCTACCTATGCGCAATCAATCGAGGTACCCCGTGTTCAGTGGTGTTGTCTCGTTAAAATAGTCACTGGCACGCGAGACCATAAATCCTCCGATGAAACAAGCCATGAGGAGACGGTGTTCATTTCAAAGTGCGCACCGATCGAACCTGACGGCCTTGCAACACCAGAAACCATGTAATTATTTATTCTGCTAGCTTTTCCAAGTTACATATACTTTTTTCAAAATTTCAAAGGCCCTGAACAAATTGCTTTGGTCGGCTTTATGGCGATTGCAATATTTTTAATTTCAGCTCATTATGGCGTCACGTCAACATATGGCGACGGCTGGCGAGTCGGTGGCGTAATTGTCGGCCAAATGTTAGCTAGCCATTAGCCATGTACCGAAATGTACTGGCGGCATTGTGCTTTCTCGCCTGCCTGTCGCTCCTCCTTCTGGCCCTCTTTCTCGGGCCCGACGACCGTGCCGGCTACCTGCTTCTGCTGAAGCAGAGAAGCCTCTATGGACCTACGTGTCTACCGTATCGCGCCCCTCTTAACTGTGAACCTGTTTTCAAAAACTCCAACTCAGACCAACTGATCATTGGCTATTCCGATGCAAGGCTGGTCAATTTGACTGAAAAGTGTGACGATTTTCGAGACAGCTTTTGCTTTCCCTCCAAACCCCTGACTGAACAAGAGGCGCAGTTTCGGCTGGCCTATGTGATGATTGTTCATCAGAGTTCGGAGCAGATTGTAAGACTCCTGCAATCGATTTACTGGCCCCAGAATGTTTACTGCTTGACCTATGACCTCAAAGCTGCACACGAGATAAAAGCTCTAGTGCACAACATAGCTAACTGCTTTCCGGAGAATGTAGTAATTCCAGAAAAGCATGAAACCATCTATTGGGGAAGAGTGGAGGTATTGAAGGCGGCTGTGAATTGTTTGGAGAGACTGAGTCGACTGTCACATGACTGGAGATACGTGCAGATCCTGAGCGGAAATGACTTGGTACTCAGGACCAATAGGGAATTTGTTGAAATTTTCCAGATTTTTAATGGTTCCAACGATGCTGAACTAAAAACGGGACAAGCCTTCAGGTTTAGACATACGGTAGAGTTCCAGCCAAATGACAAGGTGACTGACTGACTGACTGACTGACTGACTGACTGACTGACTGACTGACTGACTGACTGACTGACTGACTGACTGACTGACTGACTGACTGACTGACTGACTGACTGACTGACTGACTGACCGACCGACTGACTGACTGACTGACTGACTGACTGACTGACTGACTGACTGACTGACTGACTGACTGACTGACTGACTGACTGACTGACTGACTGACTGACTGACTGACTGACTGACTGACTGACTGACTGACTGACTGACTGACTGACTGACTGAACAAATTTTTAATAGGGAATTCCACCAAATTGGGAGAAACGATTCAGGATTGCTGGCTATGGAGGAAATTTTTATCTGAACACCACAATAACCAAACCACCACCACCTTATCATATCGACGTTTTCAAAGGTAAAACTCTATTCTCATACGTGCAAACTTCTCTATCTAAGCGGTAATGAAGTAATTTGGTGTTCTTCGAAAACGGCAGTCGTTTCTGCTGATTGGCTGAGAAACGTTTGGTTGTTATGACACGCAAAGATTTTGACGAAGTTAACACAGTAGCTTTCAACCTACCTACAGTACACTGTACTCAAAAATTTTTGTCAATCAACCGTAAATACTGTTTTGTTGACAAAACAAATCTTTCGATTGTTCACAGCCTGTTCAAGTTTAGACCAATTTCTTTTGCAAATTTTAAATTGTAGTCGTAGTAGTAGTCTCTAAAAATCGCCAAAAATAATTTGTAGTCTTAGTTAGTAGTCTCAAAATTTCTCGATTTTGAATATTTAGTCGTAGTTAGTAGTCAATTTGTAGTCAGCAAATTTTGAATGAAATTACCGAATTTTTAGGTTTAGGATATAAAACAAGAATTTGAAAATCTAAAATAGTAAACCAAAATAAAATAGTAAAGAGAGAGGTGGAAATTTAAGGAATAACATCTATTTTTTACCAGGTTTGATGCCAAAAATGCCTGATAATTTCTACTACGAAAATTTCAAATTTAGGATTAGCTTCAAAATACACGGTTTTCTTGTTTACAACTTCAAAAGATATATTTTCGTTATTATTCTACCTATATTATGCTTTGTTTACCAGGAAACAAACAAACGTTCACTTTGCTTTGTTTACAAACGACCAAAAATTCAATAAAAATTCCAAAGTGTAACAGGAAAATTGCTTTTTAATGACAAAAAGGTTGTCAAAACTAGTGAAAAAGCTCAATTAACAAAAAGCCACCGATAAAATGGGATATTTCCGTTTGTAAATGGCTAATGTACATGATATGACCAAATATATTCCAGAAACTGCAGACTACAAATTCACAAATTCAAAAGGTATAGTATAGGTATAGTCACTAAATCTGAATATGTAGTCGTAGTCAATTTGTAGTCTTGATGAAGTCATAAAACCCCAAAAATTAGTAGCTAGTGGTTAGTAGTTAGTAGTCACTACAAAATAGGTCTATTCAAGTTCACAGAAATTTATTACAGGCAGTTTTGCGGCATCCATGAATCGTCAATTCGTAGATTTTGCTGTGACTAGGAAAGCGGCAAAGGAGATCTTGGAATGGCTAAGTGACACTTTCGTCCCGGATGAGGCCTACTGGACCACCTTAATTCACAATCCGTGTATGTCCATTTTTTAGAAAATTGTCTACTACCTGTCCACCTCTAATTCTAGCGCTAGGTGCACCTGGAAGCTTTCCTGGTAAAAAATGTCTAAATGCTTACGGGAAAGGAAAATTGAAGCCTTGGATATCACGGTACCAAGTTTGGCCGTATACAGCAAAGGTTTGTCATGGTAAGAACAAAATATTGCAAATTTCAAACAACACAAGATGTTACCTTTTTAGGAACTTGGTCTCATGGGTCTTGTGTGTTTGGAATAAAAGATCTTCCTGTTTTGGAAGAAAGAAAAGAATTAGTGGCACATAAATTTTACCTCTCTTATGAGCCGGCCGCTTACCATTGTTGGTTGGAGCTGTTGGGCAATCGGACTTACATTTCTCCGCCCACTTTAGACCGCAACTTTTATGCTTCACTACCAGCCGTTCGATTCCAACGACTCAGAGACCAGAAATCTTTCTTGTGTGATTCAAATTCGTCAGCTGTTTCACTCAACTGAAGAAAAATATTTCTATAATACCAAATTAAATTAAAATCTACAAGCAATACCTGAGTGCACTAGCACTCCCCGGCGACCGTTTAGGCACTCAGTCCATGGGTCGTTCTACCTTAGGTCGTTGTCGTTGTCGTTGTCGTTGTCGTTGTCGTTGTCGTTGTCGTTGTCGTTGTCGTTGTCGTTGTCGTTGTCGTTGTCGTTGTCGTTGTCGTTGTCGTTGTCGTTGTCGTTGTCGTTGTCGTTGTCGTTGTCAGTGTCGTTTGTCACTTTTTGTCCTTTCAGACTAGAAGTAGCCAACTGCTATAGAGCAAGAAGAGCCACAAGGTCCGACAGCCTCCTTTAACAACAACCCTCCCCTCCCCTTTTGCTGCCGGTGTGTGCAAGATAACACCGGTTTGGTTTGGTTACCATTTGTCTACTTGCCATTGCTGACTTTCGATGGCCTGGGTTGGGCTTTGTGTCGACTACTTCCCATCGCCTCGACAGGTTTCAAACCCATCAACAACTACTGGGGATGCCGGGGCCGCCGTGACTCAACGCAGCGAGCTAACCACTGACCCAAGGACGTGAGGTGTGTGTTTTGGCCAGAAATCGTTCTGAATCACTTATCATGTTTTGTTCTATTTTGGTTCTGAAGTTCGACTGTAAATCTATATAGTACTGGAAACCTTTCTTTAGTTAACCTAAACCGTTTAACCTTAAAGGTTAACCTTTCTTTTTTTTCTTTATATAGAAAACGCAGCAGCAGACTGTTTGTTGCGCTTGCGACTATTGCGGACTTGCTTGAGAGCTAGCTAGTGTGCGTGCCGTCATTTAAGAAGTGCAGCCCCTTTGGAAGCAATCAGTTAGACGGAAGGCGAAACACGCAGCACGTAGGACTGTTGACTTAGTAGAGCTAATTAGAAAGGTGCAGTAGCAGCTGAAATCTTCAGCTTCATCAAGCCCGAAACTCAGTGTAGGCACTGTACATCTAAACCATGGCCAACAATAACTCCTTAAGCGACGGTCCTTCTGATCACAATGATCTCATCAGGATTTACCTAATTTGGCTAGGCCAATTCGTTCTGATCGGGCCAGCAAACCTGATCATAGTAGCCTCGATTTTACGATTCGAGGCATTCAGACGAAGGAAGGAGTATCTCCTAATAATGGGTCAGAGCGCAGCAGACGCTCTAAACCTATTGGCCTACGCCATCGCAGGTAAGGTGATGAAGCCTAGTCTATGTCTATTCCTAATTAGCATAGCAGCCTCTTTTTAAAAATAATAAACAGCGAACAAAGTGTGCAATTGATTTAGAAGAAAACAGAAAAGTTTCAGGTGTGTACCGCATAATGCTGCTAGAATTAAGAAAATTTGACGCTCCACGCCAGGTCATTTACTGCATGTTGATGCCGTCTACACTGCTGTGGACAATTTTTGAGCAGTCAGCAGCCATAATGCTCGTGGTTGTCTCATCAGATCGTTTGTTGTGCACCTCAGCTCCTCTAGTCTACATTGGTCTCAATTGGCATTACGCCTGCATCTTGCTAGCCGTTGCTTTTGGCTCGGGCATAGCTTTCTGGCTGATCGGCGTGTCGGCCGCCCTTCTCACTGTTCCCTCCAACTCTACTGTAAGCGCCGCCTGCTTTATGGGTCAGTCGTACCTAAAAATCAACCAGTTCTATGCTCTCTATGGTCTCTACCTCATTCCTATGATGGGGCTGCTCAGTGTCCTGCTCTACACAACGGTAGGGGTGGTTTATGTGAAAAGGTCCAATGCAGTGCAGGTTGGAGACAAAACCGCTGAAGAACAAGAGAAACAGAGGCAACGGAAGCTGACTCGCAGTCTCGGAATCAGCTGTGTTTGCACCTTGTGTCTGTTGGTGATTCCGGTGTGGCTGGCCTACACTGGGGAGCTGTTTGACTGGCCGCGCCTGATACTGCAGACGTTCTGGCTGCTGCCCAACTTCAATGCCCTCTGCAACACTCTGATTTACCTGAAGAGACAGACGGAATTGCGGTGCGCTGTCAAGGCTCTCTTTGCTCGTAAGCAGATGCCTGCTGAGCTGAGCTTGTGGAAGGGAAATCTGGCTAACAAACAGAACTTGGCCAGCTCCTTCGCTGTTGGACAACAGCTGGTGGAAGTGCGTTGAAGAATAGATATGAGAGAGGAACATATTATTTCATAGCGGTTTTATTGGCGAAAGGAATTTTGCTGTGTAATTCTTGCTTTTTTTAGTCCTTCAAATAACAATCCGCAGATTTTTTAACTGTAGCAATAGCAACCGCAAATCTCTACAAACCGATTCGAATAAATTCTTTTTTAAGTGAAAGCGAAATAAAGCTAAGCAGTGTTTCAAGCATTTATTTGTCTTTCATTCAAAAATAGATTTATTCAAATCATCTGCGATTTGCGGTTGCTACAGTGAAAAATCTGCGGGGTTGTTGTTTTTTGAAGGACTCTGTTATTCAGCGTCTGTCTGTCACTGTACCAAAATTAGTGCACATTACAACCGAACACGTGTGCAGTACATAGGAGTAGGATGAATTCTGCAGCAAAGGCGCCACGTACAAGAGAGATGATAATATGGCCGGGTGCGCAACCGAGTCAAACTTTAGGACACTCCTAAATCGCGGCCCTCTTGACACATTTCCCGATAATCTTACGTGTGTGCCGACCGGTCGACTCTTCTGCCTGCCGGCCAAACCTGTTTAGATCGGCAATTTTAATTTTCCACTGCCGTTGCGTTAGTGCCGAGCGCCTGCGTTTGTCTGCCTTTGGCACCGGCGACCTTTTAGTATTTCCAATCGCTTTTTGTCGCAATGGGCTCCAAAGAGGAGGTCTACTATATGGGAGACAGGGTCTACTATCAACCCCCTCCAAACGACGCTCCCACCGCTACGCACGTAGTGGTAGAACAGAAAAGAGTAAGCCTCTTTTTCTTTTCGCTCGGTGACCAAATGTTTGATTGATTTAGGTGCGAAATATGGGTTGTTGTATGTGGATAGCAACAGCTCTATTCATAGTTCTGATAATCTTTCTGGTGATTTGTCTGATTCTGTTCTTCACCTGGAACCGCGGGCCCACCACAGAAGTGGTTTCGACAAATTTGGCCTTGGTAACGTTTATTTGCGATACTCTCGATAACCTTCTAGTGGAACTTTTTTGCTCAGGCCGGCAAATCGCTGACGGGACACGAGGACCAGGTTTCTACAGGTTTTGTATTGACGGAAATAACGACTAATAAGAAAATTTGCCTGTTCGATACTGCCTACTTTGGAGATAATTACCAGTCCCTCTACGCCAGTGAGCACCTCCCCAATGCAAGACACTTTGACCTTGAGAAAGTGATTAAAAAAAGTGCCACACAGAG
Source organism: Sabatieria punctata (assembly GCA_030248155.1). Classification (NCBI taxonomy): domain Eukaryota; kingdom Metazoa; phylum Nematoda; class Chromadorea; order Araeolaimida; family Comesomatidae; genus Sabatieria; species Sabatieria punctata. The sequence continues at coordinate 25,403 of JASANB010002961.1, read as the reverse complement.
ACGGAATCTGGTCCATCCGCTCGACTTCCAGAAGTATGTGCGAGGCTTGGGTGTGGACAGAGACTGTCATGTGATTTTGTACGACCACGGGGAGAGACAAGACGCTATCATCGCCGCCACTTACGTCTGGTGGCTGTTCAAGGTCTGTTTTATTAGAACACCTGCTGTTTAATTTCAGATAACAGATTTTTGATTGGCACGTCATAGTTTAGTTACTGTGACACAAAGGCCGTAAAACTTCTAACAGAATCCCAAAATAGTACTAAATAGTAGTGGTTCCAGGAAAAGCAAACTGGCACAGAAATCATAAACGTTTAGCTTAAAAATCGATGCCTTTAAAAATCGAATTTAGTGTTTCCACTATTGTGATTCAAGATATCTGTTTTTACAAGCGATTTTCTTAATTTAATGATTTGTTCTTAACTGTTAACGCATTGACTGCTTAAAGCACTCCAGGCGGTTTGGTCATTTTCGAAATTCTGGTTTAAACGCGACCTTCCTGCCCTGTTACATTTATGTTGGTATGTATTTACAGGTCTACGGTCATGATCGCGTCTCCGTAATGCTCGGTGGTCTGCGAGCCTGGAAAAAAGAGCAAGAGCGGAACAAGGAGTTCGTGACAAATTCAAAATTCCCGCCGGCCGCCGCGCAGGGCACTTTCAAAGCGGACTGGGACTCTCGCTGGATCATCACCTACCCGGACGTGTTGGACAACTTCAACACTAACCACTACCTCCTGGTCGACTCTCGGAAACGGACGCAGTTCAACGGACAGGACAAACATCCCCTAGCGGCCGAGGCCGGGCGCATCAAAGGCGCCATAAACGTACCCTCTTCTACCCTGCTTACTAAGGACGGTGCGCTGAAGAACCTGGACCAGTTGAAATCGATTATGCAGAATCAAGGAGTGGGCAAAAAGCCTGTTATTGTCTACTGTAACACCGGTATGCAAGCAACCACTGTGTTCTTCAGTCTGTACAGACTGGGAATAGACGCTGTTCTGTATGACGGCAGTTGGGTGGAGTGGTCGATTCGGGCCCCGCCGGAGTTCAAGACCAAACAGTGACCTTCTTTCCTTCAGTCAGTTCTGAAGCTTCCAATACTCGGTGCTGTGTGAAGTGCGATTTACTGAGCAGAAAATACTGTAGTATGTTATGTGTAGAGCAGTAAAAACAAGGTGATTTCTCTTCAGACAATCCATTGGCAACGAAAATCAGTCGATAGCTTGTTAAAAAAGTCACAGAATCGTATTGTCTTTAATATAATATAATAAGGTTTATTGCACACGTTGTTAGTAACAGAACATGTTTAATGAATGGCGACCAGGACAAAAGAGAAGCTCCAGTGCAAAGCGGTTTGCTGGCAGTGCACTTACGCAAACCGCACTTAGAATGGCTTCGGCATCCCTCAAAACGGCTTCAGATCTATAGTGAAAAATGTGTATATGACCCGGGATCGAACCGGAGGGGGGACCGTTAAGGTATAAGAAAGGTAAACAGAAGAGGTAGAAAACGACGAAGAATGAGCGACAGAAGTACCCTCTAGGCTTCGACTTGGCTTTGCGACGAATAGAACGAGTTGAAGAAGGAATAGCTCTAGCGAATGACCAACAGCCACCTGCAGTGAAAAATCGGCAGATCTCTTTTCCATTTCCCACGAAATCCACCTCAACTGCCTTCGCCGCTGCCTTCAACCGTCAGTTCAACTCTGCTGCCCCCATGCCCCCACTACCGGCATCGTCTGGTCGCCAAATCCGCCGCTCTGTGCGCAAAAACCCTTTGCTCGGTGAGCCTCCCATCGTTTTTTCGATGGAGGAAGTGGCTCGGACAGTGGCCAGTTGCAAACCATCTCCAGCAGAAGGTCCTGACGGCATTACCATGCTTCATTTACAACATCTGGGCCCACGCGGCTTCGCGTATCTAGCAGAGCTTTTCTCCCTGTCCCTTGCTACGTGCTCCATCCCTGTTTGCTGGCAGCAAGCTAACATCATTCCTCTTCTGAAAAAGGGCAAGAATCCTGCTACCTCCTCTTCCTACCGCCCAATCAGTATTCTCTCTCCTGTCATAAAGGTGCTGGAGCGCCTGCTTCTCCCTACTCTTTAGCACTCACTTGTTGCCAGCCCCGCACCAGCATGGCTTTCGCCCTCTCCACTCCACGACTTCGGCCCTTACCAAGATCACCACCACTATTGCCGCCGGCTTCAATATGGCCAAACCTGCTTCTAGAACAATTGCTGCGGCTATCGACATCTCTAAGGCGTTCGATTCCGTTGATCGCCTACCTCTTCTACAGAAGCTGAACCGTTCCAGTCTCCCTGGCTGGCTCACTCGATGGTTGGCCGCCATACATGTAACAGGGGGGTCTGGGGGGTCGGCCCCCCACCCGACTTAGGCCAGACCCCCCCCGGATGCCCCCCGGGACGATTTCACCGACCCCCCCTCCGATTTTTCTGGCAAGTAAATTTTTGAGCAAATTTTTCCAATTTTTTAGAATTTGAGACACAAAAATTGCCAAAATCGCCTGCAAAACAGCACTTTTTAGCTGTATTTCAGCCCAAATTAGCGATTTTTGGCGATTTTTAGCCAAAAAATTGCGATTTTTCTCGATTTTTGAGCGTTTTTTAGTGCCCACCCCCTCCCCCAAAATTTTGGCTCAGACCCCCCCGCGGCCGGCGCCAGACCCCCCCAACCCCCCTCCCCCATCGGCGGATGATCTGTTACATGTATGTTGGCCGCCTATCTCCTTCGCCGTTCTTCTCGTGTCCTTTTCGCGTGCTCTACCTCCTCACTCCTCAGGAGTAGATATGGCGTCCCTCAGGGAGCTGTCACCAGTCCTCTGCTTTTCAACTTCTATCTGCAAGACCTCCCTGCTCCCGCTAATCCTGCACTGGATGTCGTCTCTTATGCGGACGACATCACTTACAAGCAGTGCCGTCACGCCATTGAAGGCGGCCTCAGAGATGCAGCCCTACCTGAATGAGCTTGCTCACTGGATGCCTGGCAATGGCCTGCAGGTGTCTGCCGATAAATCTCAGGCCATCCTGTTCAGCTTGTTTTCTGGCGAATTCCGTGTCACCCCTCCTCTGCTCTGGTGTGGGTCCCCCATCGCGTACTCCAACACAGTGACGGTACTTGGTGTCACCTTCGACCTTGGGGTAAGATGCTCTGCCAGCAAGCTTACATCAACTGTCGCCACCCTTCACACCCCAATTTTGCCATCTTTGAGGAGTCCCACCAGCGAGCTATGCGGCATACCCTGCGAACCTACTTCCCTGGCCAGTCTAGTGCTCCGCTCAGTACTGAAGATATCAAGCGCCATCTAAAACAAGTCCACGCTGTCACAGCCAGAGAGGCAACTGCTAGAAACGGGGTTTTGAACGCCCCTCCACCTCCAGTCAGCAAAGAGGAGTCTGTCCTAGTGCGGTCTGACCGGGTTGTGTTGGCTCAGTTGCGTGCTGGCCACTCATGGCTGCTGAACGCATACCGGCACCGCCTTGACCCTACTGTGCCCGAGACTTGTCCCACTGGTTGTGGGGCAATCCACACTACTCATCATCTCTTCAACTGCCATTGAAAACCCACCACCCTAGCTGTGGAGTCCTTGTGGCTCAGCCCCATGGAGGCCCTGAAGTGGCTGCGCAGCTGGCAGTAGAAACAACAACAAGTTGAAGAAGGAGAGAGCTGAATCGGTTGGCCCTTTGGCATCGCACGCAACACAACAAGAAGAAAGGTCTCGGCACCAAATGAAGAGAGTTTGCTAAAAATACACAGAAAACAATGAACAAACAGTCGTACTTTATACGAATCTTTCATCAGGTAAGCTATGTAATTTGGCTTTTGTCACTTTTTTAACATGCACAGTATAAATCCCGAAAAATGGCTAACCAATTTATTCAATATTTATTTCATTATGTACAGCGTACGTTCAATGCGTGTAGTTTAGATGAATAGAAATGCTTTATATCATTGCTATACGTACGTAGTAATCCGATCGCCTCGGAATGCATCATTTCACATTCTTCTTCTTTTACATAGTATCAATCTGTTGTATATTTCTGCGACCTATCTTTGGCGGCCTCTTCTCAACAAGAAGGAAAAACTAGTAACTAGAAGTAACTAGGAAAACAACAACGCTAACGCTGACTAAAATTTCATCGCTAATTTTCCAAGATAAGGGCGTAACTTGAAAAATCATAGGCAACTAAATTCAGGGCACGTCGGAAAAAGAGTGAAGTGGCTTCTGGAAATCCCCACCTATAAACTGTATAAAACACTTTAAGTACTCGCTCTATCTGCGGAATGATCGAACCAGATGCGCGTTTATTATACGTAGATTCAGGTACCTTGTAGTTGTGCTGTATTGCTTATGGTCTGAATTCGTCAGACTAAACGACTTCAAGAATACGCGAAAAACGATACATGGATAAACTGGCGTTCTGCTTGATTGTCGTGGTTCTTTTGCTTCTTCCTAAACTGCTTTTCACTCAGGTTTATGCTCAGGTATTTCTTCTAAAACAGCTACGGCCAGCTTTTGTCTAATGTCCAATCTTGTAGGCAGCAGCTCAGTCTGATTTGGTTGACGTCGATTGTGTGAAAAAGACCGTAGAATCATCAGCAGTTAAACTTTGCCCATTGGACACAGGCTACCTGGACCGGAAAGACAATAATTATGTCCAGGAACGCTTCTTGCCGACAGAGGGTGATTTTGAAATGGAAAACGTGATTCACAATACTAAGATGCAACGCCGAAGTTTAGTTCAGCCGCTAAAAATAGCGGGAAGAAAGTTCTTCAGTCCCAAGTATCTACTAGTAGACACTCGCAAAAACCGAAATCAATTCGTCGGACAGCAAAAGAGCCGTTTCACAGCTGAGAGTGGCCAACTAAACCATACGGACTACCTACCTGCCAATTACTTTTCTGATTGGTCAAAACGAAAAGAAATAAGCCGGTGCAAGAGTTGTGCAACGTTACGACTAATCATCAAAGACTTACAGATAACCGGTTATTGTCTACTGTAATAATGTCATGTTGCAATGCATTTACGTACTTGAAATGGATTTGTTTCCTATAGTAGAAGTTGGGTTGAATAGTTCAATTGGCCCCGGAGAAGTGTCTAGAGTGCGGCCGTATTTTAGACCGTATTGTTCAGGAATGCGTCACAAAACCAGAAAGTTTAGAGTTAAAAGCTACTCTGTGCTTTTGTGTAAATATAAAGAGTGTCTTGTGACCGCACTCGACAAAATGCTGCTTCAATGTCTCATTTGCACTCTCAGTTTTCTCAACCTAGTTCGGTGTCAAACAAGTAAAGTTTTCAGTCTGTTTGCACAACCTGTATCCGTAGCGTTGTTAAAGGGTTCCGACCTGCTAGGGCTGGAGAATGATTCCATGGTTATTTATTCTTTTAAAATTTGGAATTTCTAAAATCCTCTACCAGTCTTCAAAGGTTCTGATTCCCTTTGGGTTGGTCTCCTTTCTTAGTGGGTACTTTGTTGCATAGAACTGGCTATGTTAGTACGTACATATGATAACCTAACCAAACATTACGTTGCTTAAGCAGCTACGTACGACTCGAATTTCCTGTGGACAGCAGTGAAGCTGGGTCAGCTGAAGCTCTACACCAGCAAGCCGTCGGCAGCGGACAACTACGTTCAGTACAGCAATAGTTTCTGCGCACAGACACTCAGACAGACTTTCAATAAATACCAGAACTTGGTGGTTCTACAGAGCCCCATGCCCAAGTACGCCGGTCTGGTGAGAGACCTGAACGGACAGAACAGCGGCAACTTCATGAGTCTGCACCAGTTCCTCTCTCTCGCCGCCGGCTGCCACCCCAATGTCATAGGTACGCAAGCTAGACTAGAATTGCTCATCTGAAATCATGTACTATGCCGCACCCGAAACAATAAGGAAATCATGAAAAGTCCCGCAAAATATATAGCTAAAACTATTTTAAAGCTGTTTCGGATCCAACCGATTGCCAGTATTATCAGAATCCGGCGAATTAATCACAAGTCATTGGACTATCTAAATCATTGGACTTGATGTTTCACACGTATGTCGTGTGTGAAAAATTGCGAGTAAAGGTAAGTCTTTTCTGTCTGTCAAGCGAGCTGGTGGCGGCATCTCGATAAAAGCCGTAATAACAATTATGCAGCTCGAAATCGCCCAAACAAATGACCTTGAGCCTTTTTAGTTAGCCGTATCCTCGATTCGATGTGACGGGGGGTGGACCAGACGACCCTACGATCAGACCCGAGGGTCCATTTCGATGCCCCGTATGAAGTGAAATCGAACAAGTCGAACTTACCACCTCCCCGAGGCTTTAATCAGCCTCAGTAGGTCCCTAACAGATAATTCACTCAGCTCCTGGGTGGACAAATACCTTCACCCCAAGATCCTATGCCTACGCCCAGCCAATGCGTCACATTGTGTGACCAAGTGTTCAGGCGTTTCCTCCTCCCCTGAGCAGAAGGAGCATGTTGGATCATCCAGCAGGCCCATAATGCTAAGATGCTTATTAAGGTTACTACTGTGTCCGGTTAACCAACCGACCACCAGCTTTAGTTCCGTTCTACTAAAACTAAGTAGTTCTCTGGTTACTACTGATCTACAGTAGGTCCCAGAACGAATTGCTTAGACTGCCTACAGTCGGTCCTTAGATCCCAGGCAAACTGCAACTGGTTCCTAGCCCAACTTCTTAGTGTAGTTACGTACTTTCTGAACAGAGATGCCAAGGGCCGGTTCCGGCCCTATAAGTGGCAACTCTGAAGCCGCCCGAGCTAGTCGGTCAGCTAGCCGTATCCTTTTTCTAGTTCTTATCTGACTTGACTGTCTGTAAGTCAAATATTAAGAACTACAGAGCTATTGAGTGTGTGTTTGCAGACGTTTTGTACGTGCAAGTAGCGGACGGCTACCGTCGGCTGCTAACAGCCAGTGGAGATTCGTGGGAAATGCGTATGTTGGCTAAGGCGCCAGACAGATGTTTCAAGCGACTCAGAGACGTGGTCCAGTTGAACCCGGTGCTCATTGAACCTGACGACGTTCGCAGAGAAGCGTTTTTAAGACTCCTCCCGCCCACCTACATGTTACTCACCGATTTTCTGGCAGCCACTGGGTGTCCGGTCGAGTAAAGGTTTTGTGTATGTAACGTAGCTTAATTTTTGAAGACAAAATGTTGTAAATATGCACTACCATTTTGTTGAATTGTTTGGGGTGTTTTCCGTGAATGACCGGATTGCGCAAACAGTTTAACAACTATTAGAAGCAATTCAAACTTTTATTTAGAGTCATCAAAGCCAAGCAACCCGACCGACGGTCAGCCCCAGCGCGCAATAGTCTTCATGTCCTCCAGGGCTCTTTTCCAGTCGGGAGCGTGGTTTTCAAAGTTGTCTGTCGATCCCAAAATCTCTTTATTTCCAAACCCGTATCGTTTGCCGAACGTTGCTATAGTTTTCAAGTCGTCCAAACCACCGCGTTTTACTAAACCGTTAGACTGAACATATTCTTCAATTAAAGGTTAGAGTAAATACCGTAGTAATAGTCGTGGTCAGTGCAGAACCGCAGCCACTCTTCCAAACGGCCTGTTCTTGCGGCCAGCCGGCGATTTCTTTTGTCGCACAAATGAGCAGTTGAAATGGCCACCAGAAGTAGGAAAAAAAGCGCCGTGTACCGTTCCATTTCTAACTACCTAGAAAGTTGTACGCAGTTGCACTCTAAAAAGTTAGAGTAGAGCGAGCCAGGAGTTTTTTGAAGCCATAGCTACCGGATTAATAGTAGAGTGTAAATAGGCGCTGATCGATTTTGGATCGGCTCCCAGAGAATTTCTATTTCCGTACTTGATTAATTAACGCTAGTTAATGGAATTAGCATTTGCAGTCTGTGCTTAATTTTGTTTTTCACTGCACAGATATATCTAGTGCAGTCAGTTGCAGTGTAAAGTAAACTATTTAACCAACCACTTTCGCAAGCCCAAACAGCCAAACTTGCCTTTTTCTGACAAAGAAATGCTGCTTCAGATGTTTTGGGCTAGACAGGAGCACCTACCTATGCTTAATTAGCGCTTCTTTTCTTACTTATCTGATTAATGGCCTTCATTATGTTCTAACTAGCGGCTTCATTACGTAAATCCGATAAAAACAGGCCCTTCAATAACAAAAACAAGTGACGACTTTCTTGCAAGCCCACGCTTTATAAATCAAAATTATTTCGTGAAAGTCCGTCGCGCCCGCGCCAGAGTTACAATGTAAGAGCCTCTAGTACTGTACGTATGTACGATGTACCTCAGTTTCAGACGCAATCCGACACAGCGTCTACCAAAGTACGCATTACCTGTATGAAGGTATGCCGTGGGCGCGCAAATTGCTTTCCTGTCGAGGCGCGAACAAAAGAAAGCCCGAGCTAACTAAAAGCAGTACCCCCGCAGGCAACAAGCAGACTCGGCGAGCTAACCTAGACCGACTTGAGCAAAGAAATTGACCATTAATGATTGGAAAGGGAGAGGCTGTTGGTAATATAAAGCTGATTGAACAAGCTTTGGCACGAGATTCCCCAATCAGTCAAAGAACTGGCAAAAGTGGCAGAGAGTTGGGGTTCTGAACAAAAATATTCAAGAACAGTTTCGGGCACTATAGCTGAAAATAGTTGGTTGGATTTTTTGGGTGAGAGAGTCGACTGAAATGCCAATTTCGGCTCAGATACAGTTGTAGTCAAATTTAGTAATGTTTCGGCAAGTTATGATAAGAAAATAATAAAAGTGCTGAAATTACTTATGACAAACGCAACTCGGGTCTGGTTTTCCAGTTGGGTGAAATCTCCTCCCAAGATCCACTGACTGTACGCCATACGTACGTACGTAAAACTTCTAGTTTAAGCCGTCCGCTTCAAATTTTTGTGGCGCTCCTTGAGAATACTTCTACTATAAGATTAAAACGACATGTGAAAGAAGACTACCCAGTTGTTATCTGATAAGGAAGGAAGTACAGTTGGTAGGTATACCTGAACCTGAAACCTTGAAATTGTGAAGCTGAACCCGACCCTGAACCTACTAGAAAATAAAAGTACTTACCTAACTGACACCTACTATAATAGGTCGGTACCTACTCTTCAAGTTTTTCTTGAGTGCGAAAAAGCAATCGGAGGCAAGGAAAGGGGCCTTTTGTTTTCATCGAAAAAGACAGAAACTTCGATTAACGCCTCAAACTCCTGTTCTACCTAACAAACTCCTGTCGTAACTAAGTGCTCAAGTCTAGACCAAATTTTCCAAAAAATATTGCCAAAAAATATCTCTAACCCTTCTCGTTTACAAGAGTGAACGGACATTGATAAAATTGCCTCTTCCTCCTGTCAATTGTAAGTTTAATTTATTATATCCACATAACCTATTAGCAAAAGAATAGTACGCCTTACGTACAGTCAGTGGCGTATCCAGGATTTCGGAAAGAGGGGTTGTAAAATTTTGAAAGTGCCTGGCTGGGCCGCTGCCCAACCAGGGTAAGAAAATTTCGCAAAATTTGCCTTCAAAAACGCGTTTAAAACACATTCCAGACTTAAAATTAACAGAAATTTCAAGTTTTAGTAGTTTAAAGTGGCCTGGTTGGGCTTCTGTCCGGTCAGGGCGAGAAAATTTTGAAAATTTAGCCATCAAAAACGCATTTAAAAGGCATTCTGAGCAGAAAATAGACAGTTTTGGTACGTAATTCATTAGTTTCGCTTATTTTTGACAGACTTTCTCTTCCTACCTCCACCGCAAAGGGGGTGTACCCACCCTACACCCCTGGATACGCCACTGCGTACAGTACGTTGACTAAAAGTATTTTGTCTAACCAAATTCGTATTTTATCCCAGCAGTTGCTCAACAAAATTAAATACCAAATTTCTGATTGGCAAAACCAAGATTTTCTTCAAATTTCCGAACTGTACGCGTTTGTAGTACTGGTATTGATTAAAATCATCACATTTTGAGTCGAATCAGTTATGGCAGTCTGTTTTATGCGAAACCCGAAAGGAGCAGGATGGGTTTCGATAGCAGGTTTCGATTTTCGATCTGATTTTCGAGTACCTGGACTTGAACCTGACACCTGGGTACTTTTGAAAAATGTACTTGAACCTGAACCTGAAACTGAATTTTTCAGATACGTACCTGAACCTGGACTTACCTGAATTTTTAGAGTACCTACCAACGGCAGAAGGAATACCTTATTAAAGGAAAATTTCAAATCTAAATCCGACTGCATTACTCTGAATAATTTGCATTACTTTGAAGTCAGAATATTTTGAAAAATTGAAAAACGGCGTCGTGACGAATATTACGTCGTCTTTAGAAGAAATCTGCGAATGTAAACAAGCCCTCATCTGCTCTGTCTCTAGCTCCTCATGTCGTTCTTAGCCACTCACTCTTATACATTCTAGGGTTACTGAATCACTTCATAATTTTAACTATAGTTTTAACTGCCAACTTTACAACAGGTTTAACAATTTGTTCGTACGTACAAATTTTTCGCCGCTTGTGCATATCTACCCTCCCCCAGCCAGAACCATACATGCAACAGGGGGTCCGAGTCCGACACAGTCTGCCTGCCCTAACACCCGACTTAGGTCAGCCCCGCCCCCGATCGAGGATCCCCTCCGATTATTCTGGCAAGTAATTTTTTAGGAACTTTTTGCTATTCTTTTAGAATTTCAGGCACCAAAATTGCAAAATTCGCACAAACAGCAATTTTAAAACTGTATCTGAGCCCAATTTTTTTGCGATTTTCAGCCCAAAATTGCGATTTTTGAGCGTTTCTTACTGTTATTTGCTCGGTTTTGTAAGTTTCACAGATTAAAGACTGATTAGAAAAAACAAGTTCAGTCTAAAGTTGACCTTGTTAATGTTTTGCAGCAAAGATATGAGCTCATTCAGTGCAAATTTTGAGACCATTAATCGCACCTGCCAAAAATTCAACCAAATTTCGAGTACTATGACTCAAACTTTGGCCTGTTTTCTCACGAATTCAGTTTTGATTCTAGCAAATTTATATTTAATTCATATCAAGTAGCAAATTTATATAAAATTACATTTCCGAAATCGGGTGCCAAGCAAAGTAATAGCAAGTTAATTTTGCCTGAAGGATAAGCAAGAAATTAAAATAGGAGATCAGGTGTAGCTGGGGGGGGAATCCTACTGTGGAATACATATATGTATATGTATATGTAAAAAATACATATTATGTATTATTTTTGGAATACATATATGTATATGTATATGTTTATGTATTCCTCAGAGAATATGTTTATGTATATGTATTCTGAGGCCACTATGTATTTAAAATACAGGGTGTGTCAAAAAAAACAACCCAGCAGATTTTTTGCTGTAGCAACCGCACCGAAATCTCAACCGATTTGAATGAATCCTGCTTTAAATGAAAGATAAATAAATTTTTGAACGATTGGTGTAGCTTTTATTAAGATGCGTTGCTTAGTTCCTGAGATAATTGTTTTCAAAATCAAAACAGAGATTTTGGCAGTGAACAACAGAGATTAAAACAACCCAGCAGATGTTTTACTGTAGCAGCCGCAAATCTCAACCGATTTCAGTGAGTCCTATTTTATATGAAAGATAAATTAATTCTTGAAAGATTGGTGAAGCTTCTATTAAGATTCGATGCTCAGTTCCTGAGATATTTGCACTCAAAGTCAAAACAGATTTTGGCAATGAACAAGAGTGATTTTTATTATTCTGTTGCACTTCATAATAAAACAGATTCCTACTGCTCAGGGCTAACGTAACGAGGTTTTGCTGGTGCCACACACGCTTGGTTACTTCATTTGTAAAAGTCTTGTTGCCCCTCAGCAGTAGGTGTCCGTTTTGTTGTGAAGTGCAACGGAATCGCTCTTGTTCACTGCCAAAATCTCTGTTTTGAGTTTGAAGGAAAATATCTCAGGAACTAAGCATCGTATCTTAATAGGGCCTTCACCAGTCTTTCAAGAATTTATTCGTCTTTCATTTAAAGCAGGATTCATTCAAATCGGTTGAGATTTGCGGTTGCTACAGCAAAAACTCTGCTGGGTTGTTTTTTTTTGACACACCCTGTACATATTTGAAAATACATATTGAATTTCTGATGAAATGCTGCATTTTCAAGTCTCAGCCTGCCATCCATAGCATGAAATTACATTTTCTTAGGATGCCAATGTCTGAATTTGCTCCAGTGGTAGAAAAACCACAGATTTGGTGTTTTAATTGAGTAATACCATCACCATGTAAAGTGGTGCGAGGCGATCAAAAAGGAATTCCAATGAGGGAACATTTAGATTTTCAAATTCAATGGATAAATGGCAGGAGAAAAATGCTCTTTTCTTTTGCTAGTTGACCTAGACGAAATTATTGGCCACTGTGGTTTCAAAAACAAAGTTCATTGCACAGGTCTCCCATACAGAAAATGACTGACTGTACATGGCGGATTTTTAACAGAACTTAAATGTGGAAATTATTGCTAATTTGACTGACGTACTGAATCAATTTCATGCTAATCAGGTCCAAGCGTAGACCCTTTCTAATTTCAGTCACAAACAACTCTTTTAGCAACATTTTTCAACTTAAAACCTGGCTTTGAAAAAATATGTATAATATGTATTTTATGTACATATTTTTTGAAAAAATACATATACATATTATGTATATGTATTGGTCATCGGGAAACATATACATATATGTATTACTGTGGAATACATATATGTATATGTATATGCAAAAAATACATATTATGTATTATTTTTGGAATACATATATGTATATCTTTATGTTTATGTATTCCTCAAAGAATATGTTTATGTATATGTATTTTTAGGGCACTATGTATTTAAAATACATATTTGAAAATACATATTGAATTTCTGATGAAATGCTGCATTTTTAAGTCTCATCCTGCCAACCACAGCAGAAAATTACGTTTTCTTTGGGATGCGAGTGTCTAAATTTGCTGCAGTGGTAAAAACGCCACAGATTTGTTGTTTAACTAAATAATATCATTACCGTGTAAAGTGGTGTGAGGCGACCAAAAGGAAGTCTAATGAGAGAACATATATTGTAGATTTTCAAATTCAATGGATAAATGGCAGGAGAAAATGCTCTTTTCTTTTGATAGTTGACCTAAGGGAAATTATTGGCTATTGCGGTTTAAAAACAAATTTATCTCTTATACAAAATGACTGAAATGGAGGATTTTTAACAGAAGTTAAATGTGGGAATTATTAATTAATTAATTTGACTGAGGTACTGAATCAATTTTATGCAAGCATAGACCCCTTCTCATGTCAGTAACAAACAACTGTTTTAGCAGCATTTTTTAAACTGAAAACTGGCTTTGAAAAATATGTATTTATGTATTTTATGTACATATTTTTTGAGAAAATACATATACATATTATTTATATCTATTTGACTTCGGAAAACATATGCATATATGTATATGTATATGTTATCTATTCCTGAAATTCAATATTTTGCCAACGGTAATATGTATATGTATATGTTATGTATTCCACAAATTCAATATTTTGCCAACAGTATCAGGAACCGATCCGAAACAGAAATTAATGTGTTTAATGATAATAATTAATTATAAATTAACAAATTCTATTCTATAAATAACGATTATCGATTATTTTTTGGCAAAATTCCAAAATTTCAAAATCGTCCAAAATGATCGTGTCATATATCATTTGAAAGCCCTTCGCCTGGCGAGTCAAATGACCAATACATCAGCGTAGGGCAGACCCCAGGGGGGGCCTGTTTTCTAAATATAAAAATACCCCTGGGGGAACACATCAGTATAGGGCAAGTTCCGGAGTCGTATAGTCATAAGAAAGTTAATTAACCCCCACCCAAGCTACACCTAGCCCAAAATAAGTTTGCTGGGAAGTACTACTCTTGTTTTTGTACCCATCCTTCCCCAAGAATTTGGGCTCAGCAGACCCTTCCCCGGCCGGCGTCAGACCCCCAGTTCCCTCCCTAAGTCGGCGGATGACTTGTTTCATGTACTTGTATGTTGATGTGATGAGTAATAGCAGTTTGTTAAAGCTGTTATCCTATCAGAAAGCAATATGCGTATGGCGGACTGGTCTTTGAGCGTCTGCTTTACCTCAAGCCAATCAGTGTTTTGCATCGCCAGATTAAAGGTCGTTTGCGGTTGCGGCCACCGTTTTTGTCTCGGCTACTGAACCAGACGGATTGACGCGGCCTGAACGAAGCCAATCTACCCAAATGCTTCCGTCTGTCTCTGGTGCAGACTGCTTTTTGCCTTCTCCTCTGCGTCAAGCCGATTTTCTGTCAACAAAGTTTGACGTTTTACCCATGACAGACCAGACACTCCTCATTACTCAACAATAATTTGAATCAAGTTCAGCCTTTCTGTTTAGCTTAAACTAAATGAAAATAGTCGGTATTCACAAACGGTACATGCATAGTTTGAGGTCGCCGATTTCTGCTCTTGTTTCTAACAACTTACGTGCTTGTGATATTTCAATTAAAGTGCTTAGTAAAGAACTTCTGAACTTTATAGCGACCGTTCTAGAATGCAAGTCGCTAAAATTGAAACAATCTTCGTGAGATTACTAGGGTTCGGCTTTACATGCACAGATGTTTCAAACAGTGCATATACCGCTGTAGAATAGAATGTATAGCATTACGTGACTTCGAAACCCAATACCGTACATCCGTACGAGTACGTACTTGGTTGGACACCTTACCTACGTAGTACATGTATGTATTTGACTTCCTGATTATCACATAATGACATGTAGTAGTTTTGGAACCGTTATTGTATAATCTGATCAAACTCAAAAATACCTTCCACAATCGGGGGCTAGCCGTTTTGCTTCAGGCAAAGCAACCACATAAAGTCCGCCTCTGTCATAGCACTATTGCTGACAGCTTAGTGATACACGTTTATCGGCATTTTATGCCACATATACACACACCAGTATACATTGGTATTTGAGCTCCAATAAAAAGCACTTCTTTCACGTCTTCACACCTCCTCAGTCGGGCCTTCCTGTTCGTCAGTTTTCGACTCGAAAAAGAATTGATTCGACAGAGCGGCGGCATTTCCGGTGCTGGTGGGGGTAAGCAACGTCTGTACAAGGGGACTGGGCTGGCGGTGCTCCAATCCCACATTTTCCACAATTCGCAGCGTAGTGATGGCCCACATGGCTAACATGAACCAGAAGAAGGGGAACAGAAACTCCAGCACAATAAAGCTCAAGTCCTTGGGGCTGGGCGTGACCGGAATGGGGAGACGACGCAACCAGACGCAAGAGCGCGTCAGGAAGAATCCCCCTTGCGCCAGCGCGCACGGAACCACCAATGCCCATTTTCGGCTTATAATTGCCGCGCCGACGCCGAGCCACGAGGCCATCAAGTCTCCGCCCACTAGCCTAGCTAGCAGATATTGTCTGGCCGCACCTTCGCTAGTGAAGACAGACCATTCCAGGTATATTTGGACGGTCCAGTAACAGCCGTTTAGCAGACACAGCAGGAGAAAGGCGCATTGCAGCAACCTGTACTGACCGCGCGGCCCCATCTAAAACGATGGCGCTGCCGAACACAAATCGTTTGATTAGTGGCTAGCTGGGTGAAAAATAAGCTTGATTAACTTTTAGACCGACCGACAAAAACACCTGAGTCGCTGCTTAATGAGAAATCTAGAATCCTTATAGACTTGTTGGCCACAGTTTTTGTGTGTTTAGACTTCAGTACCTTATACGGTGGGTAGTAGAAAGGGAAGTACTAAGAATGTAGTAGAAAGGGTGATTAAATCAGAGGAAAGAAAGAATACCTTGGGGCAGTGGAGACAAGGGCAGAGGCTCATTTTTCGATACGTCTGAGCGTTTTACACGCAGCCAGTCAAGTTAATCTGAAAGAGGCGGCCGATTTGGCGTAGGATGCGTCTGAAAAAGTCGACCGCAGATTACGTGCCAGCACACTCTGAATTCACTGTAATAATTCGAGTTTCAAATTGCTTTTAAAACATCCTGCCTGTCTACTAACAGATAGACAGATACATAGGTTAGGTCTAAGCTTACTAAATTGAAAACTCAGAGCAGCAGGTAAACTTAATAAGCTGTGGGTTTACGTATGTAGCTGGCAGAAGCTCATGCTTTTTTAGACTTAGCGCTTTAGAGCTTGATTTGTCAGGCTTATAATCTAAGCAATAGGCTTAGGCTAAGTAGAAACTGAGACTTAGGGTCACACACAACCTTAGGTTCTCAGAGGAGCTTGGGAACGGCTGCTATTGACTATGCAGTGAGCGACGTTGAGAATAGTGCCCAGCTAATCAGAACGAAAGCCTATGACGAAGGCAGGTAAAGGCATCTAAAGCCATTTAGCTGGTGTGGTCGTTTGTATGATAATAAATTTATGACCGCGCCTAAGCACCAGTGAGTCGTCGATTTATGTATGGCACAGACATGTATGTAGCACTATTTGTGCATAAAACCGATGTATGCCCCGTCTCAGCGGGCGGCTAGCTTTTTTAGCTCAATAACATGGCAAAAATAGCACGTGGCACTTATCGACGACGGAAACGCACTGCTCGGATGTGTTGAGCTAATTTAAATCGCGCAAAATCAATTCGAAACCGCAATGCAACAACGGTGGGCGGCACTTGGCAACAAAATTGAGTCCTGGAGGGATGTGAGACTGTCATTAAGCAGTCCAATTGTGGGCAACTTGAGCGTTAGCTACGTGCAGATTTACAACAGATGATGAAGACAAGCGTTCTTTGTAAACTTTGTCTACCTTATCAAATAGTCAGGGACCGACACCTCATGGCCTCACCTGAGTTGAGACCGTGAATCGCAGGCATATTTGGTAGTGGTGCCGCCACATGGTGAATTTAATTAAACAGGGCCTCCAATCTCCAATCTCTTTTTGCATGGGAAAGTATGCCCCACTATTTATACATCTCAGTAATTCTTCACAATACATAAAAGGCACATTGCACGCACTGCCATGTGAGGCGGATGATAAATGGCCGACGCTTCATTTGAATAACAGTCGCCTAAAAACCTGCTTCGATCTGGGTCCAAAGGCATTATTTTTTGCAGACCTCAAATAAGAAGCGTAAAATGCGTGACAATTGAAGTTTTCGACCTAAATCGGCCTTGTAATACAGTCAGGCACTTAACGCCGTTTATGGTACCGACACCATATATGCTGCCGGTACCATAAACGGTGTTAAGTGCCTGACTGTAATAGAGACCACGAAGATGGAGTTTGTTACTGAATTTAAGCTTGTTAAATCGACTTTTATCAATTTATTTGCATTCACGTTAGGTGTGGACTGTGGTGTGAGGTTGATTACATTCACCTAAACAGAAATGTAGCAACAGTAGAAAATGAATCATACTGTACGTACAGTACGTGCGCATCCCTACCCTATACTGTAGCATGTTTATTGTTAGTTTACACACCTACATTACAGACTAGGGATGCGCCGCAATTTTCGGCCCGGCTCGACCCGTTTGTCACCCGGTCGGCCCGCTTGTTTACGGTAAACTAATCGGCTGGGTCCAAATGAGCTACATTTGGCACTTTTCGGCTCTTTTTCATAGTTTTTCCTTACAGAGACCGCTGGCGTACCGAACCCAGTATTTTGCAAAGGGGTGTAAAATTTTAAAGTCCTACATGATATGCATCTTTCTTGTTATGGGCTCAGTATGTCAAAGAAAGAAGGTACAATGTATTTATTATCTCAAGTTTGCTTAAAAGCGTCTTCATTTTTCAGCATTTTGCTTTGCAAAAAATGCAGTTTTTAAACTAGCCTTTATAGAGTGTTGAAACGTCATGACTGACAGCTCTTTGACTTCATTTCTTGATAGGTTGTAAACTGCTTTGCATATGCGGTATGCATACATGTAACAGCTCCGGGCCGACCTGGGGGGAGGGGGGGTAGGGGGGGGGGTTTCCTCAGGAGGGGGGTCGAGGGGGGGTTTCGCCCAGGTGGGGGTCCCAAATTTCAAAAAGCTCCAAAACGCCTAGAAATGCGTTTTTAGCACGTTTTTTTCAGTAAGGACGCTAAAAATCGCTATTTTAAGCTGCCAAATAGCGTTTTAAAGCTAAAAACAAGCAAAAAATGACAAAAAGAGCTTCCAAAAACACCGATTTTTCTTAAATATCAGCAGTGGAAACGCCAAATTCGGTTTCCAAAGGCTTTTCAAGTGAATTTTAGGCTAAAAATTAGTGATTTCTGACCCAGTTTGTTAATACTGGAGCCACTACCACCACTTGTAGTTTTTGGTTGGGGGGAGGGGTCCCTTAACCTGTCTCGGGGGGGGGGGGGGTGAGGGGGGGAGGTTTGGCCGTACCAGCAGGGGGGGTAACCCCCCCCCCAAACCCCCCTAGTACATGTATGGCGGTATGGGTAGTAGGTATTGGTGTCGCCAGATGCGAGGTAATAACTTGGGCTGAGACGGGCTGGAACTAGGCAAGATCCTACCCAAACCCAATGCATCACAGACCTGGACAACAGATATCCTCAAATTTACACTTCCTTATGCAAAATCTAGTCCAGAGCTTTTCTGTATAATTTGCCTAAACAGTGTCAGAATTGGTCGAAAGGAGAAAATTGCTGTTTTTTAAGATCTGGCTAGAGTATCATGATTGCTTGGAAGGGAAACTAGTTTTTGAAAGATATGACTGAAGAGTGTCAGAATTTTTTTAAAAGTTTAGCCAAATAGTGTCAAAATTGTTTGGAAGGGAAAATTATTTTTTTAAAGATTTGCCTAAAGAGTGCAAGGAGTTGTTTTAGAAGGGAAAATTGGTTTTTTTGAAGATTGGCCTAAACAGCGTCAAAATTGCTTGGAATGGAAAATTGCTTCTTAGAAGATTTCTTTAAAGAGTTTCTTCAAAGAGAACAGACTTGCTTTTGGAAAGAATTGGCTAAAGAGTGTCAGAATTGTTTGATAGAGAAAACCAGTTTTCTTAAAAAACTGCAAAAAGTTTCCTGTCAGAAAAGGAGAATAGTCTGAAGGAATTATCATAAGAGTTCACTGTCAGTGTCAGCAAGACAGCAAGAGGCTGGCAGTATTATGACTTGCTTAAAGAAAAGAGAAAACTGCATCTGAATGAATTCCATAAACATTTTCTTAGAACACAAGTTTAGAGAGGTCTTCCTTGCTGCTGCCGGTCTGACTTTTGTAAAAAATTACGAAAAAAATCTATCCCATGTCTTTAAACCTGAGAGGATCTTTTAAATTATACAAAGCACGTCAAGGTTTATACACTCCTTTTGAAGAACCGTCTTGTTTGAACAGACTTTAGGTACAAGTCATTCTTTACATAGTTCTCTTGTTTACGGCCCAGCGTAGCAATCAGTCTTGCTACCTTGGTTTTCAGCGCCGAGCACTCCGTATTATCGGCGGCGACAGATAGGTCAGTAAAACTAGCCCAGGCAGGTGGTTTGGTAGTTTTGTTTGGCCCAGCCAAGCCAAAGATTGAAGATGATTTTTCTGGTGGCTATACTGATTTTGGTTCTGGTCGGCTCTTGGTATTTTCTGGCTACCACTAACAAGGTGAGTACTGCACGCAAATCTGCGTAAAATTAAGTTTCAAAGTTTAGACCAGTTTTAGTTGAGTAATTTTCTCCAAATTTTAGTCCTCCAAGCCGCTACTGGAAGTGCCTGGCATCAGTCCGTCTCATTCCCAACTAGGAAACATGCCAGACATCGCCAAATCGGGCAGTTTGCACGGTTTTCTCTCTAATTTGCACGAAAAGTACGGCTCGGTGGCTTCGTTTTGGTTCGGCGAGACGCAGGTGGTCTCCACAGCTCATCCAGACGCATTCAAAGCCCAGAGCCACATATTCGACCGACCGGGGCGACTTTACGACAACCTAAAGCCTCTAATCGGGGACTACAGTATCCAGTTCATGAACGGTGAGGAGGGGAAACGCTTCCGACACTACCTGGACAAGTCGTACACCGCTCACGCCTGCGCCGCATACCTGCCGACCTTCACCGAAATCGCCGAACAACTAGCTGACCAGTGGTCAAGTGAACCCCGAGTGGACTTGAACGAGAGTATGCAGATTTTCGCGCTCAGATGCATAATGCGCACCAGTTTCGGCGACTACTTCAAGAGCGACGCGGCGTGCCATAAATTCTGCCAGAACTACGACATCGCCTTCACCAGTCTCGACGAACATCTGGGAGACCCCTCCAAACCGCTTCCGCCCAGATTCCAGGAAGCTTTGTCCGAGATGAAGAGTCAAATCCAACAAATCGCCAAGGAAAGACGGGACAATCCTCCGCCGGAAGGGGGTAGATTAGTGATCGATGAGATTTTGGACTTGTCCTCTTGCGAACAACAACTGTTCGACCTGGCCATCACTTATGTAATAGGAGGGTTCCACACCTCCGGCACCTTCCTGGCTTGGTGTCTCTACTATCTGGCCCGCTACCCTGATATTCAAGACAAAGTGCGACAGGAGTTGGCGTCTGTGCTGGGCGACGCAGATGAGGTGGCCGATTACCACCAGAGCCAGTTGGAATTCACTCGCAAGACCATCGAGGAGACCCTGAGGGTGGCCTTCGTGGCGCCCTACGCCGCTCGAATGCCCTCAGAAGCAATCAAGATCGGAGGTTACCGTATTCCGAAGGGTACGGTAATTCTGCAGGCGTTGGGAGTGACAGAGCAGAGTGAGCAGTTGTGGCCGGAGCCAACCAAATTCGACCCGAACAGATTTGACGGCGTGAGAGAGAAGTTCGGGGACAATTTGGCCTGTCCGTTCTTTGGTTTCGCCGGTAAACGCAAGTGTCCGGGCTACAGGTTCACCTACGCCGAGGCGCATTGTCTGTTGGCCGTTCTGTTGAAGAAGTTCAAGTTGAGTTTGGTGGAGCCGGAGAAAGAGATCGAGAAGAAAATTGGACTGGTCACCCACCCGGTCGGGGAGATTTGGGCCACCTTAGAGAAACTGTAGGCTTCTGACTGACCATACATGTACTAGGGAGTTTGGAGGTGCCGCTCAGGTGGAATGGCTAAACCGAAAATGCGTACAAGTACTATTTTATTAACGGCTCCAGTACTAAGAAATTTGGTCAGAAATCACTAATTTTTAGCTTAGAAGATGTTTGGTTAGCGAATTTGGTGTTTCCTTTCCGCTGCTGATATTTTAGACGAATTGGTGTTTCTAGAAGCCTTTTTGTCAATTTTTACTTACTTCTAGCTGTTAAAACGCTATTTGGCTGTTTAAAATTGCGATCTTTAGCATTTTGTTATTAAATGCAACATGTTTCCAGGCCTTTTTTATAGAGAAATTTTGGACCACCGCCTACCCCACCCTGTTACACGTGAAGCCTTCAGATCAGACTATCATTTTTTGAACTTGCTCGTAATACTCAAACAAGATAATCATACCAATAACTGTTACATTTGTAGCATTGTTTTGTTCTGCCTTGGTATCAGAGTTTACTTTATAACTGATCAGTGTTATTATTATTATTACTGAATTTGATAAAATTACAAAACGAGGCCCTCAGCTAAGTCTCGCGCAATGCAGAGAGCTGGATCTGACCGCCAAAGATGGAGTGAAAGGTCTGTGTATTGCGCGACCACAAGCTTATACAGTAGAGTGAATAGGCTTTTCTTCCAAACACAGACCAAAGCCACAGGGTAGCTTCTACAGTCAGGCACTTAACCATATATGGTGCCAGTACCATAAACGGCGTTAAGTGTCAACCGTTCTAGCAGCAGGCAGTCAGTCAGTGCACAATTAAACCTCACTTGATCCAAACCGAACGAAATCGTCAAAAACGTCATTATCATTCTGGTACAATATACTATGTACAGAAAATGCGCTTAAGCGTACCTAACGTAGTAATCATCAGAATAATAATAATTGTGGTAGCAGAGTAACTTCATAATGGTGGTTGGAAACCACCTCACAAAATGCATTCAATGCAATGTAGTCATTTTTACAAGTGGCTAGTTCATACATGTAACACCGCCCACCATTTGTTTGTACCAGACAGACCCCACTCCCAGACGACTTTTTTCATGCATCCGATTCTTCAGGCAGGTAACTTTTGCAGCATTTTAGAGTTTCAGACACTAAGATTGCTCAAACTGTCTCGAAAACAGCGCTTTTGAGCTGAATTCATACAAGAATTGCAATTTCTGAGCGGTTTTTTAGGAACCCACGGATTTAAGCTCTGACCTGCAACGACGCTTGGGCGGACGATCTGTTGCATGTATAGACTAGTTACATAGCTTCAGTTTCGGCTTCAAAAATTCTTACAGTATCTCGATGGTAACCGGTGTCGGGCATAATTAGGGCTTCCGGCCAAATTCCAACCTCAACTTCTCTGGTGAAGAAAGGAGTTTGGGTTTGGCACAGAACTGCCTAACAGCCAAACTGCATAACAGTATTAGGTGAGAGAAAATATACGTACAGAATACGGTGCCGCGCTGCAAACAGAGATCTTCACAAGCTTTTTAACAGAAATTCGCCTAGAAATCGGTTCCTACGCAACCTCTCTATTTTGACTGTTACGTCACCAGCGCGACGGTAAATTTAAATAGCCCTAAAAGGCAGAAAGACAACAGAGAAATTAAAATCTAATAAATGTTGCTTGAGGCTTGGCTGGGCCTACAGTCTGCTCAAAATACATCTTTTAAAACTAAATTACATAGTGCAGCACAGCTATAATTTTACATTCTTTTTTACTGACTAAAATGGTAAAAGTGACAAAAATGTATGAAAAATCGGAGGCTAATGCCATTGGGGACTGACTGATTAGAATTTGTCTTAGAAATTCAGTTGGCTTACGTACCGCCGCGCAGGCATGACAGAAGAACTGCAGAAAGAGTGACTTCTCAATGGATTATTATTATTATTATTATTGTTACTATTACAGCTAATGGGGGACAGTAGACAACTGCCATAGAAGGAAGAGACAGCCACCAAAGAAAAGGCGCTTGTGATGGCACCGGACGGGCGGCAATTGGGAGCTGAGAGAGTAGAGAGAGAGTGCAGGTTATCTGGGCTCGTTCTTCGGGCGAATCACCAAGGTGCCGGCGGCGTAGCTGACCGAAGAGTCGGACATGCTGCGACACAAGTTAGACTGGGAATAATTGATGAACCGGAAGTCGGCTCGGTGATTGTTCATTTGTCGAAAGTGTTCGGCTGCCTGCAATTAGCCACCTTCCTTCAATACCGACCGTACCCGAGACCGCCAATTTTGCACTCCAAGCCAAAATCAACTCCACAGTCAGAGAAAGAACAACATACAGGGTGCGTAAAAAACAACCCAGCAGATTTTTTGCTGTTTCACTCGTAAATCTCAATCGATTTGAATGACTCTTCTTTGAATGAATTACAGACAAATAAATTCTTGACAGATTGGCAATTTTCATTAAGATACTCTGCTTTGTTCCTGATATATTGTATTTGCCCTCAAAGCGAAAAATGAGATTTTGGCAATGAACAGCAGCGATTTTTATTATTCCGTTGCACTGTATAATAAAACAGATTCCTACAGGTAACGTCACGACGCTTTACTGGTCACGCTCGGCTACTTCACCAGTAAAGTTTCATTGGCCCCAGCAGTAGGAATCTGCTTTATTATGAAGCGCAATGGACGTAATCGCTCTTGTTCATCGCCAAAGTCCGTTTTGACTTTGAGTGTAAGTATCTCAGGAACCAAGCAAAGTATCTGGATAAAATGTTCACCATTTTTTCAAAAATTTATCTAATCTATCTTTCATTTAAAAAAGAATTCATTCGAATTGGTTGAGATTACCGGTTGCTACAGCAAAAAGTCTGCTGGGTTGTTTTAATCACTGTTACCTAAATCAGTCAGGCACTTAACGCCGTTTATAGCACCGACACCACATAAGGTGCCGGTACCATATTATGGTACCCCACGTTCGGGCCCGTGGTGGTACCATGGTACACCTACCTTCGCATTGGTACCGGCACCGACACTATGTCCATATTATGGTACCCCTACTTTCGCATTGGTACCGGTACCGGCACCATTATGGTACCACTCTGTTCAGATTTCGCACCATATTGTGGTAGTGGTACCATATATTTATAATATAATATATTACAACCGGTACCTTATGTTACCACCACAGGCCCTACCTACCACTATCATAGGTACCGGCGGTACCATATTATATGGTGTCGGTACCATAAACGGCGTTAAGTGCCTGACTGTACTATTAGCGACTTCCTGAGACAATAAGGAAACCAAAAGTAAAGACGAAATAACAGAGGTAAGAAGCCAACCTGTAGCATGACACAAATGGGGTGTCGGCCACAAATAGTGTTCTGCGTGCGTTTCAAGTAGTCATTGAATGCTTGCGGATTCATGGTCTCGATTATAGTCATAGCCTGAAAAAGCAGTCAGTCAACATTTCGCCAGGCAGTTTGTCCGCCCACTCAGAAACACAGTGGCTCGTCAGAATAAACAGTCGCACATTTCGCCATAATTCGACCAAATGTCGCGTCAAAAACCTGCCTCTCTCGCCCCCGTACTTTAAAACGCAGACGACCTAGAAGGTTTGTTAGAGCGCCACTCGAAAAAGGAAAGAAGAGCCGGATAAAATGAAAACGCTACTACTACTGAGCGCCGTTTTTGTTCTCTTTTCATTGGCTGAAGCTGAGGAGGAGAAGGACGATCTGGAAGGACGATCCTGCTTCCTCACTAAATCCGACTGTAAGTTACTGTCAAACTATAGGCATGTTTAGTTATAAGACAGATTCGTAGTTCTATAGCTATTACGTGACTAAGTGCCACTAATTGACTAACGAAGCCATCCGTAGTGGGTAGTCAGCTATAAACAGCTGTTTTTTGTCTGTCACAGCTATAAACAGCTGTTTTTTGTCTGTCACAGCTATAAACAGCTGTTTTTTGTCTGTCACAGCTATAAACAGCTTGGGTTGTAACACTTTTTTGAAGGCCAAAAATGCTTTTTCATGAAAATTTTTCGTTTCGAATTTTTTCAAACTTTTTTCCTTGCAAGAAATTTAGCTTGCAAGGATGCATCAGAAGCAACTTTAAATACAACAGCTGGTAGTTTGGTTCAAAGGTAGTGTTACAGCCTGAGAGTCGACATTCTACCTGCAGCATTGCTCACAGAGTGGCTGCTGCCCTTCAAAACGAAATTGTTAGAACTGCACGCACTGCTAATGTACATCTGAGGCTAAATTCAGCCATTTCCCCACAAAACTTCCATACTGTGAGTAAAAATAAAAAATTTCGAAATGGGTATTCAAAAAAGTTTTTTATAAAAAAAGTCTAACAACACTATAAATTGTTATCTATAGCCGCAAGCTATATGGCTATAGTCGGTTGATTGTTAGACTAATTTAGGCGGTTGCGGATTGTCCGGGAGTTGCTCGGAGGATTCCAAGCGG
>JASANB010002960.1:0-38041 GCA_030248155.1 Sabatieria punctata | reverse complement strand
AAACAACTAAAACTTGTAATTTCTGTAATTGTAAGCTCAGAATGCTTATTAAACACGAGCTAATTTTGCGAAATTTTCTCGTCCTTGTTTGGCAGCAGTCCAACCAGGCAAATTTTACACCCCTTTGCAAAATCCTGGGTACGCCACTGCTCCCTTTGGTAGGTCCTCCAAGTCCTTGAGCCACTTATGCAAAGAGAAGTTTGTGCTATGAAGCGAGACTGAACTGTGCATGCGTGCGTGCGACTTGTAGACTTTGCGTAGGCCCTCTGCATTGACCAGATATGAGAATAATAAGGACAATGTAGGTAAATTGTAACGGAATTTTAAAAAATGCATCTTCAAAGAACATTACGAAAGCAAGATGTCTATGTGCCAATCAACGTTTGTAGATTTAAACTACGGTCAACGGGCGAGGTGCGAGCCCAACAACCGCTGTTGTATACCTCACTGGGGTCAGAGAATTAACTGGGGATCCGGGGTCCGATTCCGTATATTAACAAAAAGGTTAATTAAGAATGAAAGCTGCGCCGTTTTTCTGTATTTTCCAGTACACTGAATGGTTGAATGGTGGTATAAAGCATTGTTTCTGTTTCAGGAGAGCGGTGTCGCGGATGTTGGTGATGTGTCCGGCGGCGGCGTTGTCAGCGCTGGTAGCGGTGCCGTTCCCTTCCAACCGGCGCTACCACCACCAGCAATTGTTGCTGCAGCCGCAGGTGCCACTGGAGATGATGAGGGCTCCGCCGCTCTCCTCCAGACGATTGGCCACCGGTCACGCAACCCCCCTACAGCCGTCTTTCCCCTGCGACCAAATCATCTGCCCCTCGAAGAGACAACCGAAGAGTCGACCCGACCGCACTCCTCCCGACAGTCCCCAGAAAAGCAAAAGCCCGAGACCGATTGTTTTGATCGATCTGACGCAGGACTCGGCAGTCAAAAGCAAGAGTAATGGAGAAATGCGTAGAATCAGCCGAGAAAGCAGCGACTCGGGTATCGCCGATTGCGACAGCGGTCACGTGTCTGACAGCTCCAGTTCGGCGGTACCCTCGACGTCGCACTTAGTGCCCAAATTAGGCAAGTGTCTCTGGGTTGGCTGCAATAATCAGCTGCACGCCGATGACTCTGTCTTATTGGACCACATCCTCAAGGTAGCTGCACTATATTGCATTGAATGCGTAGGGAAGTTTTCTTTGCAGGTGCACGTGCAGCCTCTGAAGCCGTGTTTTCCCTGCATCAAGACTCGCAGCAGAAAGCGACCTGAATATTCAGAGAAGCGGTTTTCCTGTCAACTGGCCGGCTGTAAGGAATTCGACCAAGCTCCCCAGCGTGGAGACGCGCAGAAGCGCTACCGCTGGCTCGAAGGACACGTGAGAGAGCGGCACGCCGGGAAGGCACGGCCGTATGCCTGTATTCTGGGCAACTGTCCCATGCGCTTCTGCAGTCGAAAGGCGCTCAACTCTCATTTGGCCACTGGACATAACAACGAAGCTAAGCGGAAGGTGGTTAATGGAGACAAGTGCTTGACAGAAGCGCGAAAATCCTTGTTGGCCAAACGCAAAAAAACCGAACCATATTCTTATTGTGTGCCTGCTGTTGGTAAGTTGGTACAGCCTTTATTTCGTCGCCATTGAAATCCGTTTGATCTCCGGCTTATTTGACAAATACTTTTTTAAGAATGTTCACAATACGTAACGTTGTCACAACTGTTGGCGGTAAAATTGACCAAATGAGCATTGAGACACATTAGTGGCGACGAAATGGCGGTGATCCCGATCGTTTTTAACGGCGACGAATGTCGATCAAATAATAAGTGGTCTGTCTGTCCTTGCTGACTAGCGATCTGTTCAGACCTGAAAATGGACTTTTTCGATGAAGCTTCGATAGCTGTCCTGGTGGAACGGTTGTATCTGATGGAGAGTCTGCCCAATTTCCGACTTGAAACAGTGCCAGTGAATCGCGTGCAGGGCAGTGCGCGACGCAAGAACTGGGGCATCTCTGTTAACAGAATGGTTCCATGCAGCAAACCTAAACCCAAGGTAGGCAGCTCTCCTGTCAAATCTATTTACGTAAATGCGTTCATAGGTCGACATATTTTCTCACCATACCAATATTCACCTCTTCAAGGAAGTGCTTCATGAATTGATAGCAACTGCTGCCGAGACTCGGTAAGAACTGGCCACATTCTTTCTTGGTATATACAAGTATATAGTGCATGGAATACGCCATACATGTAGCAGGTCATCCGCCGATGGGGGGAGGGGGTTGGTGGGGTCTGGCGCCGGCCGGGGGGCTCTGAGCCAAAATTTTGGGAGGGGGGGTAGGGCACTACCCAAGCTCAAAAATCGGAAAAATCGCATTTTTTGGGCTAAAAAGCGCCAAAAATCGCTAATTTGGGCTGAAATACAGCTAAAAAATGCTGTTTTGCAGGTGATTTTTGGCAATTTTTGTCTGAAATTGTAAAAAATTGCAAAAATTTGCTCAAAAATTTACTTGCCAGAAAAATCGGAGGGGGGTCGGCGAAATCGTCTCGGGGGGGGGGGCTGGCCTAAGTCGGGTGGGGCAGACCCCCCTGTTACATGTATGGAATACGCTTACATCCATACATAACATGTAACAGGGGGGTCTGGGTAGGGAACGACCGGAATTCCGATTCCGATCGGACCCAAAAATCCTGTTCCGGTCGTTCCCTAGGTCTGGGTGGGCCTGCCCCCACTCGACTTACGCCAGACCCCCTGGATGGGGACCCCCGAGACGATTTTTCCGACTCCCCCTCCGATTTTTCTGGCAAGTAATTTTTTGAGCAAATTTTCCGATTTTTTTGCAATTTCAGACACAAAATTGCCAAAAGTGCCTGTAAATCAGCACTTTTTAGCTATATTTCAGGTCAAATTATCGATTTTAACCGAAAAATTGCGCTTTTTGAGCGTTTTTTAGTGCCCAACCCCCACCGAAAATTTGGGCTCAGACCCCCGGCCGGAAAACAGACTCCAACCCCCCCCTCTTTGGCGGATGACCTGTTACATGTATGCTTACATTATATGTATTGAAAAGAAGTTTTTGGAAGTGGTAGAACCCTTACCCCTGTCCACCGTTATATCCTCCCGGCCTATCCCCCTCACCCCTTTCTGCTAAGCTTGTAGTGTTGTAACGTTGAAGTATCAGAAAGAGAAGACGGCAGTTTCGTTGCAGAGCGAAGCGTCGTCGGGTGTCGGTGAAGTACTGAGCCTCAGCGATTTAACTATTCCCGTTTGGACGTGAAACGTCATCGTTGCTGTTGAATTTGTGTATCTCCTGTCCTGCCGTGTCTGTGACGTCGTAAGTCTTTCTGGTGAAGCTGCCTAAATATTCACGGTACAAACAAAGACAACAATTACTGGTCGAAGCAGCCTGTCTGTATATACTGTAAACTCCAGCTCTCATGGTATCAGTTCAACTGTTTTCTGTCAATTAGTCCTGATTTTACTGGCAACAGTTAGTTTTTGCGAGCGCACGGGAAACCCAGGTGTGTGTCTACAATTTGCTTGTTTGTTAAGCTCTGTCGGTACGTACCAATATCAGGTTTAAGCTATAGTCAGGCATTTAACGTGTGTTACCCTACATTCGGGCTGTTAGGTGCCTGATTGTACTTTAGTTAGAATTTTCTGTTAACCTGTAAACTTTGTCCTTTAGTCGTCTCGTAATGTAGCCATTGTTCCGATTTTCGCAGGTCCTTTTGTTCTCGTTGTTAATTGTACACTTGCCATTTCGAGACGAATTCGCATTTTTCTGTAGTAGGGTGCTTTTTGAACTTTCCGAACCCCAGATATTCCATGTTTGCACTGCCATTTCCGCGAAACGTGTATACCCCGTTTTTCTATAATTGTTCCACTTGACGACTTCGTAGCCTCGTCTGCACGGTGTGTTATTGTTTCGTTGTTACACTGTTAATAATAAATAATACGAAGGTCAGTTATCAATTTTTACTGTTTTCCGTGTTTTCTAGGCAGAGCCTGGCTCTCCCAGCCACAAGCGGCGGACACACCGACTTATAGAAACACTACATACACTGAAATACATTAACACGCAGAACAACACGTATCTGTCTGCTGCGCGCCTGCTCTCGGCCCACTCGATACAGCAGCTATTAATTAAGATTCCGACAGACTAATTAATTAATTAAGTGACTGGATAAACGAACACCCACCGGGCTGTGGCAACTAGAGCCCTCGCGTATTAGTTCAACCAGCGCTGCAAGTGAACAATTTTTGGTTTTGGTTAGTGTTTAGCCGAGCTAGACGGAGGCAATAGGAACTGAGTACAGAGTGCAGAGACAGTCTAGCTCTTCGCAACGCACACCGGACTGACTGCAGCCGATCATCACACGCCGGTCGGTTAGAAACGCTTTGCTTTTCATCTGCACACCAGAAACAGAAAGAGAGAATTTGTATGAAAATAAGAAGAGATGACGATTGTGGTTCTGCTGCTGGATGGCACGAACGAGTGGGCCGCTGTCTCGACTGTTACGACGGATTGTTGTGAGCGCCCGAGGGAGGCGGCTGCAACTGCGGCGGCAGCATCGGACGTTCTTCCAGGCGCCGGTACTCCAGCTTCATCTCCTTCGGCGTCTGCAACACACCTCTTTACTCTCCTAATCCAGGGAACTACGCACGCGCACCCACCAGACAGAACTGGTCGCAACAACGTCCGAAATCCATAGGGTCAAGGTCAACCCTACGCACACAGACATTGGCAAAGGGGGCCTGAGGTGGCTGACCCCCTTTTAGGCTCTCACGCACCCCATCAGGCCGCCGCTACCCCCCTCAAGAATTTTTAGGAAGAATTATGAATCGAAAATTATGATAAAGAGCTCAGGATAGCATATTTTAACCAATTTTAGCGAAAAATAAACCTAAAAACCTTGATTTTAGTAAAAACCGGACTTTTTGGCTTAGCATCACTGCACCCCTTAAGGCGCCGCTACCCCGAGAATTTGAAAATTTGCCAACCCCTCAGCCGAAATGCTAGTTTGTACAGACATGCTTGGAGATCTCAGGGGATACCTTCCCAAAATAGCACTTGCGCCAAAATAATTCATTGAAAACGCGATTTTCGGAAACTTACACAAAAATTGTATATCTTAAGAAAACTGTCGAATTTTAGTGGAGTAAGAGGTCCGGGCTGGGTCAAGGGGATCCAGGACGGAAATTACCGGAGGAATAGCCAAATTCAAGACCCCGCCGGTAACTATGGTTCAGCACATCGACATTCGACTGAGAGGCACATTCTTGCAGCATTCTTAACACATGTATATTGCAGCAACATGACCCGGATTTTGCTTTCGGACATTTTTTCGGCAAAAATTGCTCATAAATGCTTATTTCTCAAATGGTGACTTACGATTTTTAGCAAATAGTTCTAGCACATTTCAGCATACCCCATCCCCGCAAATTTGTCTCAGTTCCCTCCAGCAGTGCTCCTGCTCAGACACCCAACCTCCTTCGGCCGAGTAACTTGCTAAAGTAACAGGTATTCCACCTAACAAAGGCGACCGAGTTAGAAGCTGAGCGAATTCAGTTCAGCGCTTGAATTCAGCAGTAAAGGCCGCTCAAAAAAACAAACTGCCTGTTATATGCAGCCAAGCAAGTGAATTGTGTGGCTGGGTAAGCCTTCCACCAGTCACTTTACGAACCTGCAGGGACAAGTAGGGTTGATTGGGGAATTTTGGAGGTGGGATGATATTGGGGAGATGGCGGCTGGGCCGAGGAAGAAAAGTAAGTGGGGTCGGCTGACCTTTCTCCAGACGGTGGGATCCCAGACGTAGTACATTCCTCGTTCATAAGTGCCCGTCTGTTCGGTGACCTGACTGAGGGCTCGCGTTAACCAGACTCTCTCATCTTTGTGATACCGCCAGTCCCTGCTGTACCTGAAATTGTCAGCGGTTTGCACCGGCAGTAGCAGTAGTAGTCAGGCGAAGAACGACGTCAGCACCTACTGGCGACCTTCAACAAGGCGCACCTATTCTGTTCTTTAAACGACAGAGGCCACCGTCAGGCGCCAGTTAGCATGCAGGAGGCAAGAAGAGTGTAAAGAAAGAGTAAGTAAGTACGTACAGTTCGACGGCGGCGGCCACCTGGAACACCTCTCCGGGGCAGTTGTAGAACAAGTAGAAGAGCAAGTCGTCCGCGTATCGATTGAGCTTAATAGGTGGTAATTTGTCTCTCACATGCACATTGGTCAGGTACTCCTCTGGCACGTGGTAGTCCACGTCTTGCATGCGACACGCCACGTCTGCCCATGGACCTCCGAAGTTTTGGTACAACGTTTTCCTACAAACACAACACACTACACTCACACAACAATCGGAACGCTGTAGCTGTAGCCTCAGTGGAGAAACACAAGCACATTATAAGCCCTATGTGCCTATTTATGTCTTATCGGTACGATAACGATACACATTCGTACACTGCGATATCGTACCGTATAGCACCCCTGCCATGCCATGGGTGCTGGTACCATCATGTACCATCGGCCGAAGATATAATTTAAGTACCATCGCAGTGCCCGATTGTGGGAGACGATACGGTACCACTGCTCTGCTCAAAGTACTAGTATCATACGGTACCGAACCAAGGGACCGTTGCCATATTGGGATCAAGTGCCGAAAATTTTGAACCAGTTTTGAGCCTTGTAACATGATATGCTCGATTTTACTTAATGCTATTGCGGGAAGCCTTTCGAATTCGATATCACTCAGCTGCCTTTGAAAAGAGCAAACTGAGAAGAGAATATAAGGTAGCACAAAATATCGTGTTCCTGTCTTAGTGCTCTCTCTTCATGTCAATGGCGTATCCAAGTGGGGGTGTTGGATGGGGTACACCCCTTTGCGGTGGAAGTAGAAAGAGAAAGTCTGTCAAAAATAAAAGAAAAATTATGGATTATTTATTAAAACTCTCTATTTTATGCTCAGAATGCCTTTTAAACGCATTTTTGAAGGCAAAATTCTCAAAATTTTCTCTCCCTGGTTGTTACCTGCAACTACTAGAACTGATAATTTCTGTTCATTTTATGCTCAGAATAGTTAGCTTTTAAACGTGTTTTTGAAGGCTAATTTAGCTTACTTTTCTTGCCCTGTTTGAGTAGCAGCCCGACCAGGCTCTTTCAAAATTTTACACCCCCTTGCAAAATCCTGGATACGCCCCTGCTTCATGTGAACGCATGGGTGAGTGATTGCTGGAGACTGAGACAAAGCCAGTAGTGCAAGCAAAGAGAGAGGGAGAGTGACTCACTCAGCGGCGTTGAGGTTAAGACCGAGGGTTGTCAAGTCGTGTCCGAGCGCCAAAGCCACGATGCCCGGGTCGGTTTCTATTGCCCGCAGAAAGGTTAGCAGACCTGCCATCCCGAACTGGTCATTCAACATCCCTGGCGGTATACCTGTCACCATACCTAGAACACGGACTGACGTGCCAAACAAGAGACCAAACCGGTTTCCACCAACCATCGGCATGAGTTTGAATCCCCTTTTTTGGTTGTGCCACCACAGGCGGCCTTATATCACCTGGAAACCTGGCATCTTTGGCCAACTCGCCACCCGAGACCACTGGCTGAAGGAAGAGAGGTACTGTACGTGAGGACGAGAGCAAGTCCGACCGAACCTACCATTCCTGACGAAGTCGACTGAGCGTCGTTCTGCTGGGCGCCGGGCAAGGCGGGGAAATCCTCGTTTTGAATGTGGAACTCCGACGAGTTGGAGTTGGAGGGAGGCTGTTGCGGGTCGGCGCTACTCTTGACAAAGTTGGCTAAAACTTAAACCCGAGTCGAGTGAATTTGTTCAAGGCACAAAGTCTAGTCAGTTACCATAGTTGGGCCTGTTGAAGCTGGCCGCTAAGGAGACGTTACTGGCCGAAGGCAGTAGGTTTGACGCGTCCTTGCTGAACACTGGGTGGTGATAGCTGGTCGAGGCCGCGTAACCCGACGTCTGCGACGCGTTTCTGCTGATTAGCGAAGGGAATTCGTTCTCACTGAGGAGCGGGCCGCCGTCCGGCGCGCGAAACTTCATACCGGAGCCGGCCCCCACCGGGCCAACCACACTGGCAGTCCCTGACGGCGCCCCGATGCTGTAACTGTTGACTGAAACGGAGGCAGCGTTCAACGGAGGCATCAATCCGGCATCCTTGGAGCCGCCTTGATCAAGACCAACTCGCGCTACAACAGTCAATTTTACTACATGCAATACACATCGACTAGATCGGACTTTATACGGATCGGATTATACCGGAACGTACGGACGGAACACAGACATGGGCTAGCATTTCGGCTGAGGGAGCGGTAAATTTCCCAATCCTGAAGGGAACTGGATGAAGGGGGTAGCGCCTGCTGAGGGAGTTGAGGAGGTAAGGTAAAAAGCTAAAGAATACGCATGCCTAGTTGTAGTTAGACGTGCGTTAAGGCGTTGCGGTGGCCCTGACACCACCTGGGTCGGTTTTGGAGAGGCGTGCCGAAGCATTCTGGGACCCGGCGACTGGCCTTGCGCACAGACACCCTTTAGTTTCCCGGTGGTACCCATTTATCTACTTGCCATCATTAGCTTTCGGTGGCCTGGGTTGGGCTTTGCGTAGTCTAGTGCCATTCAAACTGGTTCATACATGTGCATGGTCCGCAGCTCAGAGGGGAACAGCCATGCGTAGTTGCCTGGCGAAATGCTCAAATTTTCGGCGCGAAATTCAAATATTGGCGGGAAATTTGAATATTTTTTGAAAATATTCACTTCAAATTCGAAACTTTCTAGTTAAAGTTGAGTTTTTGACAAAAAGTGCCCAAAAAACTGGATTTCCAATACAATTTTCGTCAAAAAATCAAAATTTTCAATGAAAATTTGCGAGAGTTGATTTCTGTGGCTTAAAAACGCATCTGGAGGCTTTCTAGCAGCCTCTAACACCGTTTGGTGGATTTTTATTTTAGTCCCCCATGGGCACCCCCATGCACATGTATGAACTGGTTTCAAACCCACCTACAACCGCTAGGGATGCATGCAGGGACCGCAGAGACTCAAGGCAGCGAGCTAACCAATGAGCCAACGACGCGACTTTTATTTATTGAGGGGATGGTAAGCAACGAAGTCCGATTTTTTTAATAACGGGGTCTAGTTCCTGACATACACATGGATCGGAAAGCTGGCTTGCGTGGGATGGTCAAAATATTTAAAATGCATTTTGCGAGAAAGTCAGCTTAAGGTGCGGCAATCTTACGGATCTGGCTGATATTAATATCTGTTAAAATAGAGTTCAATCGAAGCCGACGGTGGATGCCCGGCCACCAACAACACCTTCGGACCGGAGCTACACCCCCTCTTAAGTTGGGTCGGCAGGGATTTTCGGGGTCATTTTCTGCTGACAGCCTCTATTCAAACGATCACCATTCTTAAGCTATAGTTACGAGTCGCACATGATTTTGTAGCTGGTTGGTTCAATGGGCTTTCACATTTTGTACTCCCGTTTCGAGCGTCCCGTAATAGCTGGTTAGCGAGAAATGCACCGAAAACTACGAAATTGCCGAAAAACGCCACTCGATTTCTTTCGAAAAATCGTTATAGCTTTTTCTGGAAAAATCTTGCCAATCTAATGTTATTAACAAAAGTTAGACCACAGTTGGTCAAACAAAACTAGCATACTAAAGTTTGCTGTTTGGTTTGGGGAGGAGGGTGTTTTCTCAAATGTGTTTTTCGGCAAAGCTTAGTGGTTAGTATGCTATTCAATGCAGTATTGTGTGCTGAGTTTGAAAAGGGAGCCGTTCATTTGGGCGTGCACGTTTGGGCGTGTCTCGTTTGGGCGTGCACACTTGGGCGTGTCTCATTTTGGCGTGGATTCATTTGGGCGTGCATTCATTTGGGCGTCTGTCACAATTTTTTACAGAAAATGTAGGAAACTATGTAGGCCTCAAAGCAATCCCACTGCCTATCTTGTTTGTGGCCAATCTACCAAAAACAAACCATATAGTGTTGGCCAAAAAAAGACCGCCTGGCCATTTTTCGAGTTTTCCGAATAATTTCAAATGGCCGCCATTCCATCAACTTTCAACCGAATGAAAAGATTTTTGGCATGATTATTATTTCTGTTAAGAGTTTGTTTTGGCCAAGTCCTAGCCTGCTCGCCTTCTCTAGCGGTGGGTTCCCAGTTCCGACTTTCCCAGTTCAGGTTTAGGCTTAGGGGTGAGGTTCAGGTTTGGGCTTAGGGGAAAGGTTCAGGTTTAGGCTTTGGGGTTAGGTTCAGGTTTAGGCTTTGGGGTGAGGTTCAGGCTTGGGCTTAGGGGTGAGGTTCAGGTTTGGGCTTAGGGGTGAGGTTCAGGTTTGGGCTTAGGGGAAAGGTTCAGGTTTAGGCTTTGGGGTTAGGTTCAGGTTTAGGCTTTGGGGTGAGGTTCAGGTTTGGGCTTAGGGGTGAGGTTCAGGTTTGGGCTTAGGGGTGAGGTTCAGGTTTGGGCTTAGGGGTGAGGTTCAGGTTTGGGCTTTGGGGTTAGGTTCAGGTTTAGGCTTTGGGGTGAGGTTCAGGTTTGGGCTTAGGGGTGAGGTTCAGGTTTGGGCTTAGGGGTGAGCTTCAGGTTTGGGCTTAGGGGTGAGGTTCAGGTTTGGGCTTTGGGGTTAGGTTCAGGTTTAGGCTTTGGGGTGAGGTTCAGGTTTGGGCTTAGGGGTGAGGTTCAGGTTTGGGCTTAGGGGTGAGGTTCAGGTTTGGGCTTAGGGGTAAGGTTCAGGTTTAGGCTTAGGGGTAAGGTTCAGGTTTAGGCTTAGGGGTACGGTTCAGGTTTAGGCTTAGGGGTTAGGTTCAGGTTTAGGGTGTGAGGTTTAGGCTTAGGGGTTAGGTTCAGGAAAGTCGGAACTGGGAATGTCGGAATGGGAAAGTCGGAACTGGGCACAAACCTCTGTAGCCTGGAGTTATGCCGTTCCGAAATGAACTGACCAGAATTTTCAGACGTCAATTTTGAACATAAATATCTCCCGAACCGTTCATTGGATCTTTCCCAAATATTGCAGGATGACCAATCATTATATGGGCTTAAAAATCTGAAGACCTCAGCTTTGTAGCACAACCAGTTAAAATCTGGCGGATTTTTAGTTTCAGTTAAGGTGAAAAATTAGCATTCTCAAAAATGAGGGTGTTGTCCCTAGCACAGAGAGCAGGGTTATACGAACTAGTGGGGTCGTGGATTACAATCCCCTCAACTAAGACAACGCATTGAACACTTAAATTAGGCCATACAACCGTGCTTTATCTTTAAAGGCCAGGCGGTCTTTTTTTATGGCCAACACTGTACATATAAAAGAGGTCAATGCTGACAATGTCATAATTTTCTCTGCTCTCCGCCCATAGGCAAAGTACTGTATGCAGCAGTATAATTACATAATTAAGACAAACTCTGTCCCCCCTGCGAACCTTACCAGTAGAGTAGGCACCAGCCTTGAGTGCTAGTTGTTGCCGTGTATATCTGGACCAAATGAGAATAACCTTTTTGAGATTTCTTCTATTTTTTACTAAAAATTTTCGACAGACGCCCAAATGAACGCACGCCCAAATGAAACCACGCCCAACTGTGCACGCCCAAACGAGACACGCCCAAACGTGCACGCCCAAATGAACCCAACCCGTTTGAAAATGCATTCGTTTAGCTAGATTCGCTCAGGATCGGGGGAAATCTGCATTCAAATTTGACCAACAGTATTTCTCGGGTAAACCGTGGTAAAAAATGCAGATTTTCTTATGCCTGCCTGGAAATACGTTGTTTGCACGTTTCAGTAAGGACGCTAAAAATCGCTATTTTAAGCCAAATAGCGTTTTAGAGCTAAAAACAAGCAAAAAATGACAAAAAAGGTTTCCAAAAACCCCATTTCTCTTAAATATCAGCAGTGGAAAGCCAAATTCGGTTTCCAAAGGCTTTTCAAGCGAATTTTACGCTAAAAATTAGTGATTTCAGAGCCAGTTTGTTAGTACTGGAGTCACTACTGGTACTTGTATTTTTGGGTCGGGGGAGATCCCTTAACCTATCTCGGTGGGGGTGAGGGGAGTTTGGCCTTTCCAGCGGGGGGGGGGGAATCCCCAACCCCTAGGAGGTTGGGCACTAAAAAACGCTCGGGTTTACCCCACCCCTCGCTGGCCAACACCACCCCCTCGGCCGGCCTTAGCCCCCTGAGAAAATTTTCGCTTATTTAAGGCAAAATAGGCATTTTTTGGACTTTTTTCCGGGACGCCCCCCTAGGTCTCCAGACCCCCTCCTGATTTTTCCGGCCCATGTATGGCTAAAAAGTGCTGTTTCATAGGAGAGTTTAATCGCAAGAATCTACTCAAAAAATACTTGCCAAAGAATCGGAGGGGGTCGGAAAAATCGTCTCGTCGGGGGGGGGGGTCTGGCCTAAGTCGGGTGGGGGCAGACCCCCTGTAACATGTATACCGCTACTTCTTTTAGCTTAGCAATTTTAAGAACCGATCCCTTATTGATGAAATGTTGGGTAAATAAAACCACTCCCTCTTCGGCGGATGACCTGTACATGGGCATGTCTTGATGAGGGCATCATACATGTGCATGAATGGGGGTGCCCAGGGGGACGAAAATAAAAATCTACCAGACGTTGCCAGAGGCCGCTAGAAAGCCTCCCGATGTGTTTTAAGCCATAGAAATTAATTTTGGCAACTACGCAACCTTTCTCCAGGCCAAAAGGCAACCACGCACAAAACCCGAAATTTTCGCAAATTTACTAGAAAGTTTTGAATTTTAAGTGAAAATTTTTGAATTTCCCGCCAACATTTGAATTTCGGCCGAAAATTAGAGCATTTCACCAAGCAACTACGCATGGAGACGTGGCTGTCTCCCTCTGAGCTGCGGACCATGCACATGTATGGAGGGCATTTCAAAACCCAACCACCCTCAACTGTCCCGAGAGGGTCGATACAACTTTATCAGACAATGTCCTAGTCAAAGTCCTGGTCCTGTCAAAGTCTATCTTTAGTTTCGCCGAGAGCTGGTGTGGTAAATTTAGCAACAAATCACAATGATGCATCTGATAACTGACCCCAAAAGGCTGATAACGGATGGCATTAAAACGGGCAAATATAATTAAAGCAACGACTACGATAAAGACGTACCGTTTAACTCCTTGTTAGGAAATAAACTTGAAAGACCCGCCGAACCGTGCGATCGATTTAAATAGCTCGTTGGAGAAGGTGTCGACGAAAAATCGGTCGAACTGAAAAAGCACAGATTCAGTTGCAGTTTGAAGTGCTGAAATTAAGAACAGAAAAGAGTAAGCGAAGCCTCAGAAACGGGTAACAAGGTAATCAGATCCTCTCATTTGGGGAAAGAAGTAATTTTCATCATCGGCTTCCTTCCATGCAATGTCACAACACTTTCTCAGCCTGCAGTCACCGGCGTCCGGCGCAAATTAAAAATCTAATATCCGTAGTTTATAGCCGGCTTAATTTCTAATTTTATGACAAAAAGAAACAAAAACACTCAATAGAAAACACCACCTAAACGGAGACGTCACCATCTGGCTGCATCTTGAACGCGTAACATTATGATCTAGATTTCTGCTTTAGGAGCACGATTATCATGGAGAGTGTTTTGAGTATGGTTCCGGTACCTACATTATATGGAAATGTCTGAAGATGGGGAAACATACAACAACTTGTAACAGGTCATCTTCGGAAGGGGAGGCGGTTCCAATCTCAGCCCAAATTCTAGGCAGGAGGCTAGGCACTAAAAAGCTAAAAAAATCACTAAAATTCGCAATTCTTCTGGGAGACGGCCTGGCCTAAGTCAGGTGAGAGTAGACCCCCGGACCACCCTGCTACATGTATGCTACAAATCGAGGAGTTATTTTAGGTTAGCCTCCATCAACAGCGTAACTTAATATAAATAGCTATCATATCTTTCAGTCATTGACTCTACACCGTAAACGCGGTTCATTCATGGGATAGTTTTGTTCCTTGTTACAATAAACTTCTTCCATTATCATTTTTACTTTTACATTAAAGACCGTCCTATTCACAGAACTGTAGGTGTCTACAATAGCTCAATTGTATACTGTACGCTTCGCTTGCATGTATGACGTCCTCTGTAGGTAATTCAGCTTTAGGTTGCGTTTGGGCTCGGTTTACCAAATGAACTAATTACTACATACAGTACCCCATGTTACATGGTGGTGGTATGGTATCCATATATAGCAGAAACTCGCCACCCAGCTGTCGTTAATAACTTTTAACCAAAAACATTAACTTTAGAACTTATGCAGAATAGATTAGAAATCGGCCGAAACAATGATACCAACAAACAAGCAAATGGAATGCTTAGGCATAACCTAAATCTGCACCAAAAAAAAGGTTGGGGCAGAGCAAAACCAATTATTACCCCGGAATAGTTTGGTGCTGGGGAGCTCCGAGGAGAGTACCAGAGGAGCCGACCGGACCGTTCAAGGCATTCGTAGGAAACATGCAGCGACAGGGACTCACACCATCTGTGTCAGGGTTCCCGGACCCGAACTGCAATCGTCTTCACTGTACAAACTTGCAAAAGCACTGCAAAGACCAGTACAACTGGGCCTCCTCACGC
Organism: Sabatieria punctata; assembly: GCA_030248155.1. NCBI lineage: Eukaryota > Metazoa > Nematoda > Chromadorea > Araeolaimida > Comesomatidae > Sabatieria > Sabatieria punctata. The sequence goes on along the minus strand of JASANB010002960.1, from coordinate 23,476 downwards.
ACATCGATACACTGCAGTCTGTCGGGCAGCCATTCCCCTCGCTCGCCGCTCTGTCGTAAAGCACACTCTCGCCGCGATCCACCGTACCTAAACTACGGTACTGCCTCCTCCGTCCTCTGCTGTCGCGTGGTTCAAGGTCTGTCGCAACAATCAACGGCAAATTACTCTGTGTCGTCACCTCTGGTCAAGGATCTACAGAACTCCAGAGCTATTTATTCCAAGGCAGGACCTGGGTTACGGTAGCTACAGTTTAACTGGGCCCCTTTCTTCTTTCTACCATTTTTTTAGGCAGTGCTAGGCCACCGCACTAGTGGCAAGGCAATACACTGCTGACCGTTCCCTCTAGTGAACAGCAAATATTATGTGCATTATTAATTGATCAGTACGTGTTTGCGTTTGGGTTGTGATGAGATAAAGGTTCTTATTCTTCTACCGACTCCTAATACAGTAAAAAACAGGGCAATTAATTTTTAGCCACTTTACAAACAAAAAAATAGCATTTTGTAGATAAGCCAAGCAAAATTGAACGGAAAGAAAATAGCTAACCTACAAAGGGTGTACGAGAAAATGATGATAACATTTCTTTTTGCTGCCGTTTCCGCAAATTTTAACCAAATTGGTTTGAATTTGAAACATAGGTGCCAAAATAATAGGAGATTTTGTGTGTTGAAATTTGTGGATGAAACCTGACCGGATCCTGAGAAATTCACGAATATGTGAAATTAGTTAATTTCAGTGCCTACAGAAATAGCGCTAAATTGGAAACTTTTGTTTTTGCTGTCATTTCCGTAATTGTTCGTCAGATGACCTGATATTTGCACAAACTCTTCAGAACTGTGGGACATTTTGTGTCTTAAAATTTATGCATTGAGATTAACGCAGTCTTGAGAAAATTAGGAATTTCTGAACATCTGCTTCTTTCAATGAGCCAAACATATCATCATTAGGATGTAATTGATCCTTATTCTCTTAAGACCATGTCATTTCTCATTGCATAAAATTTTAACACATAAAAGATTCCACAGTTTAGCAGCGTTTCTGCGAATTCCAGGTGTGGTTTCAGCGAATTCCAGGAAATGACAGCAAAAAGAAAAGCTTCCACTTTCGCATACGCATTGAAATTAACAAATTTCACATATTCGTGAATTTTTCAGGATTAGGTCAAGCCTGGTCCACTAAAATCTAACATAAAATGTCCTCTATTTTGGCACTAATAAACTGTGTTTCTGGGGTTTTCAGTAATCTGTTTGATATTTTGGCAGTATGGTTGAGTTGTAGGTTTCAGGAGCAGTTGATCGAGCGAAGATGTGAGGAGGGGCAGGATGTTGCCAATGTTCGAGTCGGGTCATTCGCACCACCACCGAGGGCGCGGCTGGCTGCAGTCTGTGTGGTTGAGAGGCGGTGTGGTGGTGGTTCTGTTGGTGTTGCTGGTCTACGAGTACCGCAACTACACCGACGCCGTCCGACTCCTTACAGCCAAAGACGCACAGCTCTCTCAGGTCAAACAACAGCAAGACTCTCTCTCCGCTCAGCTGCAAGGTAACCACTCTTCTCCTTGGCTACACTAATAAGGACTACGGTTACGGCAACGGTACCAAATGATTAAAAAATTGTTGATTTTCGTATGAAGGGGTGTCTGCACCAAAGTATACATTCCATCCACCCACAACGAGACCTAAATACTATAAACTCTAGGTTACTGTCTCTATTGTATGTGTACGTAGAAGCCTGCAATTACATGTTTCGAAGTATATTGAGTTTAGAAGTCATTTAAATTTTTTTTACTTTTGCATCTGCATTTTAAAGAAAGTCTATGACAGCATGCTAAGATGATAAGCAAAATTTACGAGTTTTAGAATAGTTTTCTACTTGCCGTTCATTCACTATGATTTAGATCTACTTGAAGATACCGATTAAGCGGTCTTTACTGGGCTGTGTTAATGTGCGTTCCAAGAAGCTATTTGTAGTAATGCTATTCCAGAGCAGACATGGGCTAACATTTCGGCTACGGGGGTTGACATTTTTGAAATCCTGAGGGAGTTGAGGGGTGGTAAGCCAATAATTCGGATTTTTTATGCTAACATGAAGGTTCTTAGCTTATTTTTCGATAAAGTAGGTTAAAAAGCTTATTTACACCTAATTTAAGCTTACTTTTATCATAATTTCGTATACAAAATTTTTCAGTAAATTTCTATAATGGCTATAGAGCCTGAAAAGAGACACCCCTTTGTCTGTTTCAGAGATAGCTTGTTTTAGTTGTGTATGAACACAAGTCGAGACTGGAACGCACCCTTAAAGACGATAAAGATGAGCACACCAAAGTGAAGAAAGGTGTGAGCGACTTTTGTGTAGCCCCTTTGTAATCTGCAGGAAGCATTCAAAAACTATTTATGTATAGTTAATGAAAATGGCAAGTAATTTGTGTTTATTCAGATCTGGAATCCAAGGTGGAGGCGCAAAATGAGGTGGCCACCTCAGCCAAGGTAATTTGATGCGTTCGCACGAACAAACGCCTAAGTCCATAAATAGAAAAAAGTATAAAATTGAGAACTTTTTCCCTGCAAATCAAAGGCGACATTTGCAGTATCATTTGGTTACCACGTCATGATGGTTCAGTGACGCTGTATTGCCAAGGCAATCCGCTGAATAAAAGTAGATAGATAATGTGAGGACTATCTGAAAGCTGAATTTATTTTCTGCTGAATACTGATAAATATTCAAAGTTTAAAAATAATTGACAATTAGGATAAGCATTTTTTCGTTACAAACTGTTAAATTTATTCACAATACTGTTAAATCTATAAGATTAGTCTTTGATGCATTGCGCAAGCTTCTGCAGTGTACATTATAAACGTTGCATTTGATTGCATAAATTTTAGGCGGCTCCAGTTTAAAAAAGTTTTATAAAAATATGTTTAGAAAAGTAAGTTTTGAAACGGCAGTGGAAACGTATCCAAACAACTTTATTTTATTAAAATATATTAGCAGATTTATGCTATTGTTTGCTTTGAGGCATTCTTGGCTGAAATTGTACATTGTACTTGGCCGAACAGCCGCTCGCTCACTATACTGGACTGAGTCGACTTTTTGCTCTGCAAGCGTAATCTTTCACGATTGTTTTACAGTCAGAGCTCAGCAATAACAGCTCAGAATCCGAAAAAAAATATGACTTTGGCATTTGTTTGTCTGTCGGCTTCATTTTGTGTTTTTGTAAGCAACAGTATAGTAGTGTAGACAGTATAAGCATTCTTCCAGCCAGAGTATCAACAGAACAGCCTTGGTTAGCTCAAACAGTAGACTTTGTTTTTTAGGAGAAGTTGGAGGAGCTGCAGCAGAACTATGCAAACTTGCAGAAACAGCTAAACGACATTAAAGACCAGAAGCTGAATGAAGAGAATAGACAGAGCTCTGAATTGACCAAAATAAAAGGTAACTAATATTGATTTTAGTTACTGCAATTGATCAGTTTACTGGGTAAACTATAGTCAGAAATTGGTCTGCGTAATCGTCTTACAGTCCTATCGATTAGTTGAGTCAACAGAGTGTCACTATTTGCTCACGAGCTTCTTCCCAGCTCAGATGTTCAGTTAGTAATTCCCCCTTTTGTGTTTCGAGAAAACAGAATAGCAAATACACACTAATTGCGCCCTTTATGAATTCATCCGATAGCTATGGGTTTTTCTGGAAGGAACACGATCAGTTCGCCGAAACTCAGTGCGCCGAATCGAAAAATAATACAGGGTGTCTCAAAAAAAATGATCACATTTCTTTTTACTGCCATTTCGGCAAATTTTGATCAAATAGGCTGAAATTTGGACCATAGGTGCCAAAATTCGGGGAATTTTATGTGTTAAAATTTTGTGCACTAAGCTTGACTGATTCACGAGAAATTTAAAAAAAAAGTGAAATTTAGTAATTTCAATAGTGAAAGCCGGTCACCGAAAAAATGATCACATTTCTTTTTACTGCCATTTCCGCTATTTTTGACCAAATAGGCTGAAATTTGAACCATAGGTGCCAAAATTCGGGGAATTTTACGTGTTAAAGTTTGGTGCACTGGGCTTGACTCATTCCCGAGAAATTTCGAAAAAAGTGAAATTTGGTAATTTCAATAGTGAAAGCCGTCACCGAAGAAACGTTACATTACATTATCGCCTAAACTCTAACGATAGCGTTGGAGTTCATGCGTCAACTTTTTACACACGAATTACCCTGAATTTCTGCGCTTACACTCCAAATATCATCCAATTCCGACAAAAATTAGGAAAGATGCAGTAAAAAGAAATGTTTCTATTTTTCGGTGACCGGGTTTCACTATTGAAATTACCAAATTTCACTTTTTTTGAAATTTCTCGGGAATGACTCAAGCCTAGTGCACCAAACTTCAACACATAAAATTCCCCGAATTTTGGCACCTATGGTCCAAATTTCAGCCAATTTGGTCAAAATTTGCGGAAATGGCAGTAAAAAGAAATGTGATCATTTATTTTGAGTCACCCTGTACAATGTACAGTATATCCAAGTAGCTAATTCACAGTCTGAGGGCTTCAGACATAACCATCAGAGAGAAGTGAAACCTAGGTTGCGTTGGACGTTGTGTGCCTTAACTATAGCTGATGCGATCATCAGAATAAGCGCGCGCGTCTGACCTTCTGGCATAAGGCTCATGTTTACGTTGTGGACAGGAAGAACGATGATGGTGCAACTGTCTACTGGAGATGCCAACGACGAGGTGATGGCTGTCTTACTAAGTCTGTCGTTCGTCTCATTAATGTGTCATTGTTTTTGTCTAATATACGGTACAATTCGTGAACGCTATTTCTGTGAATGTATTGTTGTTTCTGTGAAACAGTTGGGGAAATAACGACATACGTGGTATCGGTGCCATATAAGATAGCGATACCATGTGGTACCGGTTCAACCTTATGTGGTACCATATAATATGTGAAAGCTGGTTGTGTAAGCGGTCTATTGTTTGTTATGTCTTTGAGGTTATTCTTTCGTGTCCTGTCCTTTCCTGTCTTACAGTTAACATCGCTAGCTGCGTGTGTGAATAGAGATGGCTGTGCCACTTGAACCAATCGCATCAAACGGCTAGTGGTAAGCTACGGCGTCATTTAGATTTAGCCAAATACTCTCATATACGTACCTAGGTATTGAAATGGGAATTGTATTGAGAGATAGCAGACAACACAACAATAATAACTAAAAGTCAAACAAACAAACAATGATGAATCATATAATCTACTGTATTTAACCATAATCTTTCAGTAGTAAAACGTACAGCGACGGCCTTTAGTTAAGGCGCAGAACGTCCGACTATTATAAACAGTGACCTGGTCGGCCAGGTCATTTGCTGGGGACGGCTAGGCTAGTTGTGCCCTCGGGTCATTTCAAACAATTGACACAAACAATTATGCGGTCAGGCCGGCCAGGAAACGAACGTCACCAAGTTTCACCTCTCTCTGATGGTTAAGTCTGAGGGTCATGGATTGGCTACCGAACAGTCGGTGAAGTGACTTTCAGCGAACTAAACATTCTGCCAACCATACCTTCGGCGAAACTTTTTGGACGAAATGAGTTTCGGCGAAGTAATTTTGGCGAACTCAACCCAACCCGTTTTTTCCTGCACTAAGAACTGACACGTGTTAATATTGTTTTTCAGAAACACTTTCAACTACAGAAAAGGAGCTTTCAGAACTCAGGGTACGCTTCAATCACGTACGTAGGTGGCCGAGAGTATCTCATATATCTTTTTCAGTCTTCAAAGAAAGAGGCACTTGAGAGGATAAAAGATTTGCAACAAGAATTAAGCTCAGCTCAGGTGAACAGTTTACTGTAAAACTACTGCACAGATTTTGTAGAATTCTATTTTTAGCCAAAGCAAATGATTTTAGGATAGTGTGAGACTCATACATACATGTACTACCTTCTACCAAATACGGCCCATGACTGGAACCTCCGGGACCATTTTTCGACCCCGAAATTTGTTTTTGTAGAACGCAATTTTTTGGGCTATTTTGCAGTTTTTTTACAATTTCACTCGACAATTGTTAAAAATGTCTGTGAAACAGCGATTTACAGTCAGAATTGAGATTTTGGTAATTATTGAGCGATTTTTAGTACTCTAGCTAGCCCCTTCCCTGAATTTGTGTTCAGGTCCTCCAAGCTCCAACTCCCTTTCCCTATCGGCGATGACATGCTGCATGTATGTATGACTAACAAACAACTGACGTGAAATTTTAGTCGCACGGTCATACGTATAAGGGCCGAGGTTTCCCCCCTCGCCGGTAAGCACTACGCTTCCCCCGCCGCCCCGACCCTCCTCCGAAAATTTTGGCGACCTTTTTTTGCAGAAACAGAAAATTACGGTCAACCCCCGTAGGCGGCCCATCCCCCTAGTTTGCCCATACTCCCCTCCTTTTTTTGGGAAAGCAATTTTATGCGCTCCAACCCCCCGTCGAAAAACCACAGAACACTGCGGATTTTCCGATACATGTATGGTCGCACGTAAAAAACAAACGTTTGGATTCTAATATCTCTCCAGGATCTAAGTTAAAAATGCAATAAATAGTCAGAAAACGGCTTACATCTGAGAAGGTGTGTGGTATTTCAGGACCAATTAAAGTCATGCAGAACCAATGAAGGCAAGCGTTCGCTTCACGAAGGTTCACACACAATGCAACACTCCAGAGTTATTCACAGTCAACCGGTACGCCTTTAACTTTACTTCGGTAGTCAATCAGGTGCACCAACAGTTCATTATACATCAATGTGCATCCTTCTTCAACACTTTGTTGTTTTCTTAGCGTCACGTTGGAGAAGTAGCAGATACAGTACAGTAGGTTTTGATATGGTGCGCATAATATGAGGTACATAATTTGCAGTAGCGTATTTTAGGACGTTTGTCCGTCTTTGTAATAAAAGAAAATTTTAGAAAACAAAAACGGGCAAAAGTTTGTAAAAACTTTGTTTTAAAAGAGCTCTAATTCTGTCTTTATGTTTCGAGTACCATAACGAACTATTATCCTTTAGCATAAATACGCCGCTGCAGTTCTACAAGACGTTAGCGCACGGACGGACATTTGCATAGGTTATTTAGCTGAATGCGGGCTTTTCCCAGAAAAGCGCAAACAGCAAGCACAGTACACTATTCTGCCTTATTCGCTTAATAGCTCCAAATAGAGAACGGAAATAGGGTTTCATGCTAAATTACATAGTAAGCAGACACTGACTATAGGATTATCAAGTTTAGAGAACGTGTTGAGAAATCTTTTTCGCAGAAATCAGCTGAACTGGCTATGGCGTTGATTGGCCAGATTAAAACGATTAGCAACTAGTTTACACAGTCTGATAAATAGACTCAATTGCCACTCATATAAGGAGCGCTGAATCTGAACAAGTTGCTAGGGTCGGTTGTCTGTCCCTGACTGACGTCCTGATAGCTCGGAGGCGAAGTGTGAACTCGAGTAAAGCTGCTGAGCGGCGGTAGAATCTGCGCTTCTTCCTGTTCCTAAAACAGCAACCGCTCGCCATGCATGGACCGAGAAAATGGAGGAGTGAGCGATTTCCCAATAAAGCTCGTCAAAATCTTAAGACGAGCGGGTATAGAAGTCCGATTCGACCATGAACTGTCATGTGCAATACGTACGTAGATACGTACTGCTGAGTCACTTACAATCGGTCTGAAGCAAGACGGTGGGGTGCCGAAGGAGTTGGCGCTGGTGTAGACCGGGTTGTGTTGGGTTTGGTGGACGGCCGCGTGGTACTGCAGATACCATTGCTGGTGCAGCAGTGCCAGACTGGCGGCTTGGTCTTCGAAGCCCGGCGGCAGCACTCTGATTTGTTCGTCCAGCCCTCCCGAGGCCATCAGGAATTGACTGCTGCTCGTGCCTGGTCGCTTCATCCGACGACTGTAACTGGTCAACCTTACAAGTGAGACTTGCGAAATTGACCCTCGGTTCTGATAGTAGCCCACTTACATCCAATTTATTAAGTGAGACCCTCAACGGCAAAGTACTGTATTTTGTGACACCGCTCCATACCAGATATGGGCTAGCATTTCGGCTGAAGGGGCGGTAATAAATTGAACGGGGCTGAGGGGTAAGCGACGCTTGAGGGGATGGTAAGCCAAAAGCATACATGTACTAGGCGTTTGGGGGTTACCTCCTGGTGAAAAGGCCAACCCCCCTCACCCCCCCCCGATCCATGATGATCCGATGATTATAAGGGACACCCCCCCCCCCCGACCCAAAAATACAAGTACTAGTAGCGGCTCCAGTAGTAACAAACTGGCTCAGAAATCATAAATTTTTATACTAAAATGCGCTTGAAAAGCCTTTGGAAACCGAATTTGGCGTTTCCACTGCTGATATTTAAGAGAAATCGGGGTTTTTGGAAGCCCTTTTTGTCATTTTTTGCTTGTTTTTAGCTCTAAAACGCTATTTGGCAGCTTAAAATAGCGATTTTTAGCGTCCTTACTGAAAAAAACGTGCTGAAGACACATTTCCTGACGTTTTTGGAGCTTTTTGAAATTTTGGACCCCCTCTGGGCGAACTGACGAGCGCACTGACTGTTTGCGCGGCCTAGCATGCATGTGTAGTGTAGGTGAGGCAGACCGTTAATTTGCTGGTGGGCGTTCTATAGGCCGACAGACAAAAGCAGGCAGCAGCGCCAGGGAGGCGACGGAATCAATCACCTGTAGCTGATAGCCGAATGCCTACTGATAGACCACCCCTACGCTTACCACTAATAGATCGCTTTCTTCTCTACTCCGTTGATCTCCAGCTTCCAATGACGCTCAACACACACGCACATATACCCACCATACCATACATGCGTGTAACAGGGGGAAGGGTCCGTCTCCACCCGATTTTGGCCGGACCCCCTATCGGAGACCCACTGAGACAATTTTTCAAATTCCATCCGATTTTTGGCAAGTTATTTTTTCAGCGGGTTTTTACAATTTTTAGAATCTGGGCAATTTAATCAATAAAATTGCTAAAATCGTCTGTAAAACGCAGTTGAGCCGAAATACGCGATTTTGTACGATTTTTAGCCCAAAATTGCGATTTTTTGAGCGTTTTCAGTACCCTAGAATTTGGGCTTAGACCCCCTCCCCGGACGCGCCAGACACCCCTAACCCGCTTCCCATCGGCGGGCGTTGCATGGATACAGTACATAGGATTTGACCGGTGGATGTAAGCCTATCATCATACCTCTCTTTAAGTCTGCTCTCGACCGACTATGACCAGAGTCCCTGAGACGTTTTTTGCGGACGCTATTTTTTGAATTTCAGACACGAAAAATGCTCAACAGCGTCACTTTTCACGATTTTTCAACTGTTTTTAGTTCTTAACCCTATCTTAGTAGTAGTATTTGGGCTCAGGCCGCCTAACCCCATGCCCCTTTGATGGATGCCCGATGACATGATTTAAGCGTTTTTTTCGCCCGAAACTACGATTTTAAACAATTTTTGAAACGATTTTAGTACTGTATGCCCTCACCTGGAATTTGGGATTGGAGCCCTTTCTCAGCAGCCCCTATTCTCGCTTTGCCGGATGACCTGAGTTATACATACGTGCAAAAGCTACTGTTTCTGCATACATATTGTACATATCTACTAGAAGTCTGAATGTAAAGTTGCTAGAGTGGGTGGGTCTGAGGAGCATACCGTCGTTTGTAGTTGCCGTTCTCGAACATGTTCTCGCAGTCGGGCGCCAGCGTCCAGTAGTTGCCTTTCTTCTCGTTGGGCGAGCCGACGCCGTCTCTGGGTATCTTTACGAAGCAGTCGTTGAGACTGAGGTTGTGTCGGATGCTGTTCTGCCAACCGTTCTTCTTCCGCCCCTCGGCCACCCGGTAGAACGGGAACCGGTCCTCGATATAGCGGTAGATGTGAGCCAGAGTCAGCTTTCGGCTGCTGGAGGCCTTTATGGCCATGGTTATCAGCGCCACATAGGAGTAGGGCGGTTTTTCGTCCACGCTACCCTCCTCCTGCGGCTTCGGCAAGGAGGCACCGTCGACGAGCTCGGGCGGGTGGAACATGGTCTGGCGGCCGGTAGGTAGGTAGCAATTGCAGAATTAGTAAACTGAGAGCTGGGCTGAGTCAATCTGAGAAAGGCTGCTGGTGGCCTTTGGTTCTATCTCCGTCCGACCAATGGCCGATCGGCAGCCGAGCTTATCATCTTGGAGGCTTTTTGTGGCCGTCTCAAGAATTCTACAACATCCAGTGCCAGGCCTTGTTGGCCAGCCAGACCACAGGCATTCGACCGATAAGCTGCCGGGCCATGTTGCAATCCAACAAAAACCTACCGTATTTGAATATGGCCTGGCTTTTTGACTGGCAGCCCGGCTTTTTGCTCGCGACCACACTGGCGTGTGCCCGGCGCCTCTCTACCGTAGTTGGATTGTTCTTTCCCACCCTTTGCCGCTCGGCTCCACCTTTGCTTGACTAAGATTCCTTGATACTATTATCGTTAGAAACCGTGGGATAATGTCACTGGTGGCAGCTCTGACTAGTCGCCCATTCATTTCCATCCCGCTTTACAGTAACCTTATTTTGTGTAATGCAGTCAGTACACGTTAGTTTGTAGGGGTAGTTCCAACTGCCTTTGATACACAAATCATTTACGTCGTGAACGTCCATTTACGTCCTTTTCACCAGTGGTCTGGTAGGAAGAGAAAATCGGGCTATACACCTTTAGAGTATGTGCTAAAACCGTTAATTTTACCGTCAGAACGGCTTTTAAATTCATGTTTGAAGGCTAATTTTTCAAAAAAATTGTGTTCTTGCGGTAGCTCTCCAAAAATTCACTCTTAAATTTTGCCATTCATTTCGAACTCCATCATGTGGGATAAAACTTGGTGGGTTTCCTTCACGACCAATAACCAACAACGAACAGATTGGCATTCTTATTCCGTCTGATTTTTCTTGAAGTAAATTTTCATTCAATGTAAAGTAGAGTGACTACAGTCCAGTCATTTTTGCTGCATTTACCAGGAAAACGGTAGTTTTTTGTGACTGATTTTGACGTGTTTTGGCTAATTTTTATTTCTTCTGATCCACTGCACTCCACCGTTAGCCCTCCCAGCTACGCTCATTTGCATACGTACACGTTAAAAAATTCAGTAATCTCGATGGTGTAGTTTCACAGCATTTTATTAATAAATGTTTCAGTCTACAGTAGCCGCAGCGGCTGATTCTGTGTGGTCGTCGTCATCATCACCCAAAACCTCACTTGCGTCTGCTGTGGCCTCCAACCTACCTGGCTACCACGAAGCTCCTCTCCACTCCTCTCTCAACCTTACCGAGAGCAAAGAGAAAGAGCGCCCCAAATTGGGCGAAATTCTGCGGGCCGGCAGACACGATGAGGAGCCAGCGCCAGTAGGACAAGTGGCGAAGCCGAAATTGGAGCCTCCCGAAGAGAAACAGGTGCTGAACCAGCCTGACATTGGCGCCAAGGACAATGTGGATCTGGGCGACGACGACATTCCGCAACAGAGGCTGCTGGACGACGGCGCAAACCCGCAGGGCCAAGGCCGCAGAATGTTGAAACAGCCAGCCGACCACGACCAGGCTGCCGACGTGCTCGGATTGCCTCCTCCGCAGGACGAGAAAGGTCAGTAATGGGTGGTAGTGTTCGGTTGTAAGCAGTAGTTCTACTTTCTCTTCCCGCTGTCGATCGGTTGAGACGGCACTGCTTGCGTGTCTGTTTAGATGAGGAAAAGGAAGAGAACGGGCCACCGGACGATACTGACTACAAGGAGAGAGACGTGAGTGGCGGTGTGCCGTTAGTTTAGTCGGTCTGCCTCTTTCTAACTTACTTACGCTCGCTTCTTTTCTTTTCTTCCTGATCTGCAGCCTACGTAATACTAAACAATCCTCTTTCTAGGACGAGTACAAGCCTAAAGAAACGATGTGAACGCAACAGTCCTGTCTGCCTGTCCAATCGCCATATCTTCCGGAGTCGGACTTCTTTTTGGGGTTAGAATAATTTGGTCTATCGTCTGTGATATCCATGTCGCGGCAGCACAACGAACGCTAGTTGTCTCGCCTGAACAAGTGCTCGGCTACTTTGATTGTTTTAGTTAATTTTGGCGCTTCCCTGTGCGATGTGTATAATAAGTTATTTTGTGCATATCCAGACCATTTTGTGGAATTAGCGGTTTTCAGTTTTATCGGGTTTGTCAGTAAAATACTACCACAGCCTATCTCTTCTTTTTATTCTTCGATATCTTCTTTGCTGTTTTCTTCTTTAGGCCACTCTTAGCAGAAAGTTTCGAGGGCTTTTTCTTTTTTCCTTCTTGTTTCGAGCCCTTCTCGACAGTTCCAGCTTCAGGAGTCACTTCTAAACTGAGATTATAATTTTCGCTGCGACGTCTGAAAACCTACAGTACTCTGGTTTTTGCTCTGTCCGGGTAGTTGATTTGAAAACTTCCGTAACTTGGCTACAAAGAATCCGTCCATGTTGTGAGTGTGCGGGTAGAACCTCTTTGTCATGTTCAAGCTGGGATGGAAACGGTACTCACGAAACCTAAAATAACTTATATAAATTTACTACAATCTGATACAATACGATGTGACGGGGGCCGAAGTCATACGATCAGGCCTTGTGGCCGATTTCGCAACCCGTATGTACTGTATCGCCCTTCTTTCACTACACAGCCACTAGCTTCAGCATGCTTCGATCAATCAGAATGCATCGTCCAGTTCGCTCCAGTAAGAGAGCTGCCTAACGGCCGTCCCGATTCGGCAAGCCCCTGGTTTCAGCTGGTTGACCAGTTGTAGTGCGTCCAGACGGCCTCCGATCTCCAAACATACTTCCCGCTGTGGCTTCCAGGTGCTTAGGCAGATCCAGTCGGTTCCCATTTACCTACTGGCTTTCACTAGCTTTCGGTGGCTTGGGTTGGGCTTTATACCGACGCCCAACTCTTTGCGACAAGAAGTTGCCCGCCGAGTGGATGAACGTGCGATCACGCGCTCAGTGACTTTGCGGTCTAAACCACTACGTCAACTGTTCCGGCTAGGATCTGATTTATCTGAATGAACAGCGTACAAATCGTACTTGGTGAATCCTTCGATCCCAAATTCTAGGCCGGTAGGCACGATTTTGACATTGCGTTTCTTAAGCGCAAAATTGACAACAGCTTCGTTTTCTTCAACCTAGAAAACGAAGGCGGTATTTTCTAGAAAAAAGCGATCACAGAACGTTGGGCTTGATCAGAGATGTACCGATGCGGGAAGAGAGAAGGAAAGACTGACCAGCATGGAGCAGGTGCTGTAGACCAAGTAACCGCCAGATTTGGAGCTGGCATCCAAGCAGTCGATAGCCTCGAGCAGTAGTCTTCTTTGCAGTGTGTGGCACCTCTGCACGTCCGGCCCGGATTTGCTGACCTTGGCCGAGGGATCTTTGGACAGAACGCCCGTGCCACTGCAGGGCGCATCCAGCAAAACCCGATCGAAACTATGACCTTGAATCTGTAAAGAAACCACCTATCTAACTCAGTTCGGAAAAACCGGTTTGATTGACAGTAGTAATCCTTTCTAATAAGGGCCGACAAAAATAGAGTGGTCAGCTTTCCAAAAAACGCCATATAGATCTTTATAAAATTTCCGATTTCTCAAACAAAAAGTTGCCAACATTTTCGGCCAGCGGGTATGAAGGTTGGAAAGCGAGGGTTAAGCCCATCCCAGGCCAGACTCGATCAAATTCGATCGTAGCAAGTACACTGCATTCTCTAACCATTTAATCTAATCTCAGGTATTTAACTACTGCATAATGTACAGGGTGCGTCAAAAAAAACAACCCAGCAGATTTTTTGCTGTAGCAACCGGAAATCTCAACCGATTTGAATGAATCCTGCTTTAAATGAAAGATAAATAAATTCCTGAACGATTGGTGTAGCTTTTAATTAAGATGCGTTGCTTAGTTCCTGAGATAATTGCTTTCAAAATCAAAACAGAGATTTTGGCAGTGAACAACAGAGATTAAAACAACCCAGCAGATTTTTTACTGTAGCAGCCGCAAATCTCAACCGATTTGAATAAATCCTTTTTTAGATGAAAGATAAATTAATTCTTGAAAGATTGGTGAAGCATTTGTTAAGATACGATGCTTAGTTCCTGAGATATTTGCACTCAAAATCAAAACAGATTTTGGCAATGAACAAGAGCGATTTTTATTATTCTGTTGCACTTCATAATAAAACCGATTCCTACTGCTCAGGGCTAACGTAACGAGGTTTTTCTGGTGCCACACATGCTTGGTTACTTCATTTGTAAAAGTCTTGTTGCCCCTCAGCAGTAGGAATCCGTTTTGTTGTCAAGTGCAACGGAATCGCTCTTGTTCACTGCCAAAATCTCTGTTTTGAGTTTGAAGGAAAATATCTCAGGAACTAAGCATCGTATCTTAATAGGACCTTCACCAGTCTTTCAATAATTTATTCGTCTTTCATTTAAAGCAGGATTCATTCAAATCGGTTGAGATTTGCGGTTGCTACAGCAAAAACTCTGCTGGGTTGTTTTTTTTTACACACCCTGTATATATGGATATCATGTTTTAGTGGAGCCATTCGCCTCACCACAACTAGAAGTGCCGGACTGCAACCGGTAAGCTGAGAGCAGCTTCCCCAGTTTAATGTTGGGAACGTAGAGCAACTGCTTGAATAATTCTGAATATTTTATTAGAGGGGTGTGTGGCCATATCATAAGGTATGCTGCACCTTTGAGAAGGAAGTGGCATCCAGATTGGATACAATGCAGTTGTTGACGCCGAGACGATGCAAATTGCCAACCACGGCTTTACACCTGGCTGCTTTGGCGTCATTTGCGAATACTATGCCAGTGTTTTTCATCAGAGCACTTATGTAGCTGGTCTTGCCGCCCGGCGCAGCGCACATGTCCAGAATCTTCTCGTTTTCCTGCGGAGCCAACGCCATAACCGGCAGAAAACTGCTGGCTCCTTGCAACATGTAATGACCGGCTAAATACTCCGGTGTAGCGCCTGAAATCAATGTCTTTCTCTTTGCCTGCGTTCACGGTAGGGGGGTGAATTGGGTTTACCCTCCTCGCCGGTCAATACCCCACCCTCGGTCGTTCATACCCCCCTCCAGGAGGGAAAAAATTTTCGGTTTTTATGCGTTTTTTGGACTTTTGTGGGACACTCCCGAAACTACCTCCACACCCCTCTCCGGATCCGGCCTATGTATGGTAGCGGCTTTATAAAAGAATTATCGTAATGTAATACGTACTACTAGAAAGTGAACTGGCACGATGCATGATAAGTAACCCATCTGACTTATCGTATAGTGCAAGCCAAAAAATACACCGCCTAGCTATTTTTCCAGTTTTTGAATCGCATCGAAAAACAAAGCTTTAAAAAGAAACACAAAACTCAAAAAATGTTTATGGCAAACAATTCTAATGTAACGGAAAAAGCATATTAGAGGAAGAAAGAAAAGTTTACCGATGGGCACTTGCGAGTCGTAGACAGTCAAGCCGACCTTTGACCATTTTCCTAAGGGTTCCACATTGACGCCTCTGTTAATCAAGGACTGAGCCAACTGTCTGCGTCTAGTCTTCAGTGTGTTGGTGCGAATTACTTGTGGACGACTGACCTCATTGGCTTCAAGAAACTCGCAGATCTAAAGCAGAAAAGTTGCCGCTAAACTAACAGGAAGTCACCAGTACCTCAGAGAGCGGAAACAAGTTCACAATCCGTTCCATCAGAAACTCGTTGTAGGAGTAATAGAAACAAAGATCCTTCATCAACACTTCCATATACTCGCTGCGGCTCCTTAAAAAACTTCCCAGTAGTAGTGTAAGTGTAGTCGAATGCTTAAAGAATTAGGCTGAAACCTTTCTAATTTCCTTCAAATAACTGAATAAATTATTATAGATTTTCTGAGCACAATAACGGTCCACTAAGCTTACAATAATTGTACGGGTATGTACCAGATTTGTCCACCCCACTAGAGTTGTAAAAAAAATTTTTTTTTGAAAGACAAAAAAAAGCTTTTTTTATGAAAATTTTTCATTTCGAAATTTTTTTTTCAAAATTTTTCCTAACATGAAATATAGCTCGTAGGAGATGCGAGGATGCATCAGAAGCAACTTTAAATACAAAAGCTGATACTTTGGTTCAAACATAGTGTTACAGCCTGAGAGTCGATATTCTATCTGCAGCATTGCTCACAGAGTGGCTGCTGCCCTTCAAAACCTATTTTTAGGCTTAGAATAGGCAAGAAATTGATAGAACTGCACTGCTAATGTATATCTGAGACTAAATGCAGCGATTTCCCCCCAAAATTTCCATACTGTGAATAAAATAAAAAATTTTCGAAATGGGCCTTCAAAAAAAGAGCCTAACAACACTACACCCCACGCTCAAAATTCAGCAAAAACGTAGTAATTAGTTAGTTACGTACCGAAAGAAATCCCGCCACTTCATTATTGTCAGAACAGCTGCCAGAGAACAGTTGCAGATGAGAAAGAAGGTTCTGACAGTTTTAAGAGAACAACACTAACTTACTTGTCGGGGTCCTTTCTATTCTTGAAGTCTTTCAAGACAGCGATCACTTCCTGTATTCTGCGTTGGACCAACTGCAAGTTTGGAGCAGTGGTCAGTTCTTGCTCGACCTCGCCTTTCGAGGGCAGTTTGTACTTGGTGGAAGGAACCAGATTGGTGCGCAACTCAGCCTCTGCCAGTTCACTGAACAGGGCAACTATCAGTGCCAAACAGAAGACTCGTTGGGCGTCAGTGCTTACGCATCAGCTTTTCGTTTTCTCTCCAGCCGTTTCGACGCCTTCTCCACCGGCAACAGTTTCTGATCGAGATCGGAGCCATAGTCGTCCTGCTCATCCGACGAGGGCTCCTCAGCATCGCTCAGCTTTTCTAGTTTATCGTCATCCTCTGACGAACTTTGTTCCTCCTGCAAACAGCAACGCTCCACTGTAATCAGCCAGCATACATGTAACAGGTCTTCCGCTGAACGGGGAGGGGGTTGCGGGTCTAGCGCCGGCCGGGGTGGTCTGAGCCCAAATTCTAGGGCACAAAAACGCTCAAAAATCGCTAATTTGGGCTCAAATGCAGCTAAAAAGTGCTGTTTTATAGGCGATATTAGAAATTTTAGTGTCTGAAACTAAAAATAGCAATGATTTGCTAAAAAATTACTTGCCAGAAACACAGAAGGAGGTCGGAAAAATCGTCTACGGGGGGTCCCAACCGGGGGTCGACCTAAATCGGGTGGGGGCAGACCCCCCAGTTACACGCATGGTAATCAGGAAGGTAAGGTCGAATCGTACCGGTACTGAATTAAACAGTTACTGTAACCATTATCGGCCACCATGGAGGCAGGTGCCAAATACCTTGCCCAATACCGGTACATACGTACGTAACACTCAATAATCAACATCGCACCTCAAACAGTTTCAACTGTTCCTCCGCCGTTTCTAACGTCTTCGACTTTTTCTTCTTGACTGTATCACGCGCCTACAACAACTAAGTCTACAAAAAAGCCATTGAAACGGTAAAGCATACCTTTTTTGTATCAACACCAAGGGACGCTTTCTTTTTCTTCGCCAGCAGTTTCGCAACAGCTTCGGAACTGCTCTCATCTTTATCACGCGCTTTTCGCTTTTTCGTCTTTTTCTCGGCCATTGTAGCGACCGTCATTTATGAAACGTTGAAAGACTAATAGTGCAAAACACAATACGCGAGTTTTTTTGGAACATTGACAAAACGGCACTACCGTGTTTTAGGGGGCCCACAGAAATCTAAGGGATTAATGGGGCAGAGGGGACCCTACGCTTAAAAATACGGTCAGATGCAAACATTGGGACCAAACAAAAAAGTGACCTGAAAACAAACGTGAAATCGGCGCTCTACAAGGCAGGAGACTTAACAAACGTAAAATCGGCGCTCATGGCGCCCACTGCATTCAAAAACTATTGAACACTAGGGGACTAATCAATGCCTAGTTTAAGTATGTCTAACCCTAACCCCAAGCATAAGCCCAAATTGCCTAACTTTGGTAAACAGGCATTGGGGTACCCAGGATTTTTCAAAGGGGATGTAAAATTTTCAAAGTTGCCTGGTTCGGCTGCTGCCAAACCAACGAGGGGAAAACTTGCAAACTTTGCCTTCAAGAACGCATTTAAACGGTATTGTGAGTGGCAAATTTTGACGATTTTTAGCGGAAAAATTGTGGTTTTTAGCGCCCAACCCCTCCTTGGAATTCGGGCTCAGACCACCCGAATCCCCTTCCCTTCGGCGGATGACCTATTACATATATGCGGTAGGACCGAGAAGAAAACTTGCAAAAGCGTACTTCAGCACAACAGAAAGGAGAAACCAAGCAAGGCGTAAGGCGACGCTCTAACTAAAATCGACGTTAGACCAAGTGCCAGGAAAATTTACTCGATTTACACAGAATCACAGCATAATAAGTCAGCGCGAAATCAGAGAATGTTCCAGTAATGACTGAGAGAAGGCAATGAAATTGGCTGAGATCAACACACCTGAAAAGACAGCTCTCTGCACTCATAATTCAAAACCGGCATTTGTACAAAATGTTCATTTTCAACTTTAATTAATTAGTTCACAAAACCATTAAACGATACGGAAATGATTTTCAGTTCCAAATATTGGAACGGTTTAAAAAATGATCTGATTGTTTAAGAGATCGTCTCGTCAGCACCGAAAAGGTCCCGTTCAAGTGTGAGTGTTGTAGATCCCCAGCCTAAAACAGCCAAACTCCCCAAAACTTCATAAGGGTTCGTGCCAATTTGGCGATCCAAAATCCGCAGACATTTCCCTGATAAAAGCCAAAAAACCCTGAAAGTGTAACAGCACGATAGAAAGGAGGATCCCCCGAGTTTCCCCGGATAAATATTAAATCATCTGACATTCCCCTGACTGGCACGAACACTGCTTATACTGACCATAATAGTTCTCAATGGGGACCAGAAAGGAGAGAGGTTAAATTTAAACTCGGATTAGTCTCCTAGTAGTTTGGAGTAGAATTGGTGCGTTTTAGTCATTCCAGTTGGGTGTAACACCGAAATTCAATCTGAAACAATTACGGGGCTACAGTTCACGAACACTGTTTAGATGGTTAAAGTTAGCTTTAGGCTTCTGTTTTAGCTGCAGATTTGGGAGCTTCATTCACTTTTGTTTTACGAAGTGCATGAAGCATTTGGACCGAATCAGCCATCTCTTCAAATGCAAGGTTTAATTCTTATATAACTGGGGACCTTTTCTCTCCTGGAGGCTGTACGATCTTCTCTAAAACAGTCTGAATTATCAACAAGCCAAGTTACTTGTGTATTCGGTGAGCCTGAATAATTGACTGCACAGTCTCACCTGGCGTAGTAGCGGGGCTTGTTAGAAGTGAGCCTTCTAGCAAGTCAACCGTGTGTGAACATCGCAACAATCGGCTAAGTTTCACTTGAATGAAAGGCATAGTTGCATGGTCAAATCACCAGAACAGTTGAGCATTTGAATCGTCAGGCTAAACTGTCTACGGATTCAAGCACTCGATTACGCCTCAGGTCAATACATGGACCGAAGATTAGAAAGGTACGTCTTGTAATCTGGCGGGAAAGTAGATCTAATACCCCACTGAAAACTTCTCTCTGAAGTATATTATTCAAAGGCAGATTTGACTTAATGTTTGTGGTTTGTGTTAAACACCGCATAGGCTAATTAAGAGCCTCTACAACACCCAGGAATATTGTGGAGTACGAAAAAATTTTCGATAAAAAGTAAGCTTACAACATTCGATGTAGAGCACCTTAGCATACCTTTAGTTTTGCCTATTTTTACGAAAAATAAGCAAAATCTTAGCGAAGAATCGGACTTCTTTTGCTTACCATCACTCCCTCACCCCCAACCCCCTCAGTATTTCAAAATTCTCCTCGGCCGAAATGCTAGCCAATGACTGGGTCCATGTATGCCCGAAAAAAACAGACAAATCCGAATCCTAATTGTCCACCCAGTGCGACAAATTTACCAGCAATACAACAAAAAAGAATATACAGCAGACACCCAGAGCATCATTTGAATTCACAAACGTAATCATTATTAACTAACATCAAGTGCTGTCCTCTACCACAAATGTCTATTTATCACAGCCGTTTCAGAAAATTTCGTCATTTCCAACGTCAAAAATTTTGAAAACGCCAAAACTTTCGAACGAAACGGTGAATAAACAAACGTCATGTTCACACAAGTGACGACATACGCAATTTAAAAAAAAAGTTTATTTTACATAACCATGCGCTGCAACAAAGACTGGTAAACATTTTGTAACAACATGTAACAGGGAGGTTTACCCCCACCGATTTTGGCCACTACTGGACTGGACCCATCCCCTTTATTTTTCTGGGACGGACGAAATTTTTCGGCCCAATTTTTGTAATTTTTAACAATTTCAAACACGAAAATTGTTCATAAAACAGCGATTTTTAACTGTATTTTAGCCCAGATCAGCGTCTTTGAACGATTTTTAGAGCTCTATCTACCCCTTCGACGGATTACCAGTTACATGTATGATTTGTAAGCAGCGCATGTTTGCTAGGCCGCCCGGTTGTATGGCAATAAACGGAACAGCATTTTATCTCTATTCGAATGGTGATAGAGCCATGCATAAACGGCAGAAAAAGCATACAGTAACGCAACGCCCATAATAATCACTTCACGGAAAATAACACACATTATGGGGTCAACGGCGAGAGGTCGCTACAATGTGTTGCGACTGTTACTGTAATTTTATCAGAGCAAACAACTCTGATACTAGGAGTGCTTTCCGGTCATCAGCCATTCAGAAGTTGGCTCCGCCACCTTGATAAGCTCCGCCTAGCTTATAGCTGAAAACAATTCTACCACCGCCGTTTTCAGACAATCCAAATTTTGTTTAAAACAGCCGTTTCCAAACAATCAGTTTAAATGAACCTTTACAGTCCAACTCGCAAAACCATCAGCGGTTCTTTTAAACGGCGCTGTTCAAACAAAACGTTACGATTTTACAATAACTTCGTACTTTATCAGTCAGACACTTAGCGTCAAGCATGGTACCGGTACAGCAGAATTTTGGGGCCAAACAGTTCTGTGAACTGGTATCAATTATTAATTGAGCGCCATGGGCCTGCGGGTATATCCCTCGCCGGCCCATACCCACCTCTTGGCGTCTCTCCTTGCGCTTTTTCGGGTATTTTGGAAATCTGGTTTCTGGGCAGTTCGAAAATTCAAATTTTAGCCGAAACTTTCAGCCAAAATTTTCAAAAGCTACAAACTCTAAGCGGGCGACCGTGCAAATAAATGCGTCAGAAAGAGTACCAGCACCATGCATAACGGTTTCTAAGCGGCTAGAACTGCATACCTCCTGCTGAAGTCCATGGTGGGGGTATCGTCGGCTGAGAAGTCCTGGAAGCCGCCGACCGGCATCGTGTTGACACTAGAGACTCCACGCGACGCACCACCACGCGCTGCAACACATCAACACTGTACAGTTAAAGCTGCCAACTTCAATCGTCCAAGAGCGGCCGCCGCGCTCTGCCCACAGGGGGTGCTCGCCCTGAAACAGGCAGTGCCAGCAGACCACACACACGCGCCGCTCACCTCCCCGACCACGACCCCGAGCGCCTCGACCTCCTCCGCCGCCGCCGCTCACCGCCTCCAGGTGCTTCTTGCCCTTGAAGTGGGCCTCGGCCTGCTGCGCACTGTTCAGCGTGGTCTTGCACACGTCGCAGTACTCGTACTTGGCCGGCTAAACTTCTACCTCTACTACCAGATCTCAGTGCACTAACTAACATGCTTTTTAATATCATCCTACTTACTAAAACTTCTCCAGTTTCGGACCAAAAAAAGGGATTTTTGTCCAAAAATCTAGTTTTAACGAAAACAATGATAATCACTTGCTGAATTTTTGGCGCCAAGCACACAACCGCACTACACTCCAATATGCATAGAAAACGTACAAGAGCTGTGGGTTTGGCTCCTCTACCCGCCGCGCCTCTGCCAGAAGAAAAGCCTCTCGACATGCCACCCATGCCTCTGGAACCTCCTCGAGGCATGCCCCTTCCTCTCGGAGTGTACCCACCAGAATTGCCGCCGTAAAACGATGCGCCACTAGCAGAGGGACTAGTAGCGTCCGGATACGGACGTTTACCGAGGGAACTGCTGCTGTTCATCCATGGACGTTCATCGGCACCTGAGCAAATACAGCTAGAGACGCTTACTCTGTAAAGTTACGTAGCTCTTTCCGTACTCTATTGAAAGAACAGCGCTCTTGGAGCTGCGGCTGTAAACTACTAACTGCCCAAAAAATATGTAAAAGAGAAAATGGAAAATTATTTTGAGTGGACAGAACAAAGCACACCTTTGGGAGTGCAAGCGATGTAGTGGTGTGTGGACCAGTCTCCCATGGGCGGCAGAAGTTTTCCTTCCAGCGGTGCGATCACTCGAAAGATACCTGTGTCGGGGTTTCTGCAACTTGACTGACTGCCTGACAAGCAATCAATCAATCTGATTAATAAAGACAGAACCTATATTTAATGCCGGTGGCTCCGCTGTATTCAATGGAGAGTGTGGCGACCGGCAGCGAACCATCGGAGCTGAGAGGCAGCTCGACAGGCGTGCCTCCCTCTCGGTCACAGACGATAATGTAGCCGGCAATGCCATCTGGCATCTTGCCACTCACCGGCTGATCCTCGGGTTTCAATACTGACTTCGGCTCCATTTTATCATCAACTACCTGTTAACCACAGTTCCTTTTACACACGTGCATATAGTGCTTCATTCAGACATTCGGCTGAGGGGGCGGTAAATTTTTAAATCCTGAGGGGGCCTGGGGACAGACATGGGCAAAGGGGTTGACCCCGCTCAGGCTCTGACCTACCTCCTCAGCCAGCCGCTACCCTCTCAGAAAATGGCCGCCGCGCGAGAGGCTCAAACTGACCCATATTAGGTCCACATTTATTCGCAAAAACGCGCTTCCGCGGGCGAAAGAGAGGCGCATTACTCGCTCATCATGAAGATCTGTACAAAACGGTTTGGTCGCTAGATAGTCATTGATTGAATTTAGGTGCTCGCACTTTTCTGTATGTAGTAAGACTTCAATTTTTCTGGTAAGTTGTTTTTGGAGCATTTTTTAAAAATTCAGATTTGCTCAAATTGATAGTTCGTAAGGAGCGCTTTTTATCTCTATTTGAGTCCTAAAAAGGTAGGTTAGGTAGGTATTTATGAATTATTTTTCGTATATTCGGTTGGATTCATACTTAAATAATAATTAACATAGATAGCTAACATAGTGTCAACGAACCGAAGTCGACGAATCCAGCGTAGTGAATTCCGAGAAGTAGATAGATAAACGTAGTTTTAATTGCTTCTTCACTTCACATAATCCAGCTTCTTCACTTCACACCTCCAACAGTGGGCGGGCGCGTCGTCAGTGCCCGCCCAATAAAAGGGGGGTAATA
>JASANB010002959.1:0-35748 GCA_030248155.1 Sabatieria punctata | reverse complement strand
CAAAATTTTGGGGGAGGGGGTGGGCACTAAAAAACGCTCAAAAATCGAAAAAATCGCAATTTTTCGGCTAAAAATTGCCAAAAATCGCTAATTTGGGCTGAAATACAGCTAAAAAGTGCTCTTTTGCAGGCGATTTTGGCAATTTTTGTGTGTTAAATTGTAAAAAATTGCAAAAATTTGCTCGAAAATTTACTTGCCAGAAAAATCGGAGGGGGGGGGGGGTCGGTGAAATCGTCTCGGGGGGGGGGCCATCCGGGGGGGGTCTGGCCTATTTCGGGTGGGGGGCAGACCCCCCAGACCCCCCTGTTACATGTATGGTTTAGTTGCCTGTTTATGTGCAAATGTGCTTTCTAAACTTGTTAACCACTTAAAAAAAACCGGACGGCTATACCCGTCAATCTGAAAAACGTGACTCGGTTTCAGGTAAACGTCGCGGTTTCGCCCAACCCCCTAGAAAGGTTCGTCAGGTGCTTTTCCGAATCTTTGGTCAGAGTTTGAAAAGCGCGAACCTTACCCGTCTCGTGTCGGCCGAACCTTTCATTTTTGATCTTTCAACTATCCCAAAAAGCCAAATTGGAATCATTGTACCGAACCCGATTTTGCAACAATCCCGAATCTAGGTAAGCCACTAGTTATTTCGCTAAGGCACGCACTATCAGAAGAACTGTGTAGCTCTGCTAGTGCTGTCATTAGGTTGGCTTGTACTGATCTTATATTGGTTTTATCTCTTTGTTCATTCAATTGCTTTTCGATTGACGTCTTTACCGTTTCTTCGTTTAGTTGATTTTAACAAATGAATCATAAAAGCTGCATAACATATCACTACACCAATGTTCACAAAGTGCATAGTGTGGCCGAACACATAGGCAGAACATGCTGATGATACGCAGCTAAATCCAGTTGTAATACCTGCAAAATAAACAGCAAATTCAAATGTGAATAGTGCGCAAACTTTTCAGAGAACATTCTGAGAACAAATGGATAAATTCTGGTAATGGTTCGGGTCATACCAAACGAAGGTTAGGTTCGGGTGAGCACCAAATCACAGCCAAACATGACTAAAACGAACACAATTTTGGTTCGGAAAACAGGCCATAGATTCGTGTTGAAAGATTCTGCAAACGGCAAGATTCATACTTTAAAATTCGAAACTTCAAAAGATTCGTAAAAAAATCTCTTGCCTCAAAATCAGAAACCGAACCGAACCTGTTTTTGCGATCGGAATGAAAAACGTGACACGGTTTCAGGTAAACGTGACTGCACGCTTTATTGAATTTGCTGATCAAATACACACACACACACACAAATACACATTTCAAGTACTATTTGTGTATGGTAATGTGAATCGGAATTTTCAATGTGAATGTCGTATGTGTATACACATTGAAAAAAGAATGTGTGTTTTTGTGTATGGTAAATGTGTATGTGTATACATAAACAACTGTAGATAACTGTTATACAGCCTCCGCGCTCAGAAAAAGTCAAATTGCCAGATTTTGGAGCTGACATGACTTTCTCCCAAAATGAATTTTAAACGCTCTGGCGCAAGGGTGTAGCTAAGCTAGGTGCGCATTTCGACTCGCTCCCTGACCCATTTTTGTGGCAGCAAATGTATGCATAGAAAAGGTTGTTTTAGCAATCGTCAAACCGTGAATGTTTAGCAGTAAATTAAACAGAAATTCGAGCGAGGGTGTTATAGAGTTTTATTGACTAACCCCAACCAATTAAACTCAATAGTTTAATCAATTTGGCTTACTATGCACAACACAATACGTAGGTACGTACGTATGCAAGTACAGTATATGTTCAGTAGTGACTAGCGACAAGACGCTCAATAACTAATTTTCGCCCATTTTCGATTCAGCAGGAGACATTGAATCGGGGCGAAGTAGCAGTTGCGCATGAATACCATCATTCTTCGTTGCTTGCTCCCCACTCCTCTGAAATGAACTGATATTATTTTTGTTTTGCATGGTTATGGTACAAAGTGGTAAAGTTGTGGTTTCCCGGATCCCTTTTGCGAACTGTGTGTAGTGTGCCTTCGAAAATTTTGTGGTACCAGGTAGACCTAGTTCCCAACCAAATTTTGGTTTGTAGTTTAGTGGTTAATAGTCTAAGCTTTCAGGCTTTTCAGTTTGTACAATAGTTAGTGGTTAGTCAGTGGCGTTTCCAGGATTTCGGAAAGGGTGTGGTGTAAAATTTTCAAAGTGCCTGGTTAATAGGCCGCTGCCTAACCGGGGTTAGCAAAATTTGCCTTAAAAACGCGTTTAAAACACATTCCAGGTTTAAAATCAACAGAAATTACAAGTTTTAGTAGTTGAAAGTGGCCTGGTTGGGCTTCTGCCCGACCAGGGCGAGAAAATTTTGAAAATTTAGCCTTCAAAAACGCATTTAAATGGCATTCTGAGCACAGCATAGACAGTTTTGGAACATAATTCATTAGTAGTCGCTGTTTTTGACAGACTTTCTCTTCCTACCTCCACCGCAAGGGGGTGTACCCACCCTACACCCCCTGGCTGGATACGTCACTGTGGTTAGTAGTCAATTCAGCCAGCGATCCGAGTTTGTAGTAGTGCTTAGTAGTCAATTTGTAGTCCCTGGGGACTGTGCAAAAATGACGACATCGGTTTATGGGGAGGTGGTTGGGTACTAATACTAAAAACGCTAAAAATCGTAACAATCGCAAAAAATCGCTAATTTGGGTTTAAATACAGCTAAAAATGCATTTATTTTTGCAACGATTTTAGCAATTTTCGTGTTTGAAATTCTAAAAAATAGAAAAAAATTGTTCAAAAATTACTTGCCAGAAAGATCAGAGGGGGCCGAAAAAATCGTCTCTGGGGGTCCCCGATTGAAGGGCTTGGCTCTTTCGTGTGGGGGAGACCGCCCTCTGTTACATGTACGTATGGTGGTGGACTGGACAATCTAGCCTTAACTCATTGGATGACCTAAGAGTTATCATTTACATTTTGTATGTTTTTATTTTTACATTTACATCATAATTACAGTACAAATACTAAACTAAATTTGATGATCAATGAACTAAGATGCCAAACAATGTTTGTAATTTGTCATTAATGGAAAATTTTCGCGATTTTTGTAAAATTTTCACTTAACCACTTCGAAAAAACCGCACGGATATATCCGTAGATCTGGAAAACGTGACTCGCTTTCAGGTAAATGTGATTCGGTTTCAGGAAAATGTGATTCGGTTTCAGGTAAATGTGATCCGGTTTCAGGTAAATGTCGCGGGTTCGGAATTTCGGTCTTTTCGAAGTGGTTAAACTGTTATATAATATACTGTAAGCAACCGTGCAGATTGCAAGATTTGAGACTACAAACTCGGGACGAAAAAGTACGCAGTTAGAAGTCAATGTGTAGTCAGCGGATTTAGTTTGTAGTAGAGTTAATTTGTAGTCCCATTTTCCCAAAAGCCAGGTATTGTAGTTAGTAGTCTTTTAGTTTGTAGTTAGTAGTCACTACGAACAAGGCCTAGTGCCAGGTACCACTTGCTTTCAATCAAACTTTTCGTGTACCATATAAAGCATATTAAGAGGCAGTCCGTGAAAAAGTCGAACCTTGTCAGGAACAGCTTTGACAGCTTATTTTTCTAAATGTATCTTTCAGGCATTGTAGTACAGAAAACGTCATGGACGTATTTGCTATCCGATTTTTTCTAGCTGCTCTACAATCAAAATTACGGACCTTCAAAAATCGCGATTTTGACTGTTTTTGTCAATCAGATCAAAACAGTATAACTCAGTTTGGGGTGGGCCAACTTTGATGTGGTATGTCTTAACCCTATATCAGGCAAAATTAGAAGACAATTCAACTCCACCTGCAACTTTTTCGCGATTTTTTCTACTTTGGGAAGCCTAGCCCAAAAACGAGCATGGTTATACCGCAAGGTCTTAACAGATTCGAAATTTACACCCACATTTGCGTCTGACAGTCATTTGGAAAGTTGCAGCTCAGTAGTCAAAAGTTGGACTGATATACTGTAATTCGATCAGAAGTCAGAACCCCTTATTTTGCTCATTGTACAGAAGCGCCTGAAAAGCTGTAAGTCAGTAATGACTACTGTTGCTAAGTTAATTATAATTATTATTTTAATTATATTTTTTAGAAATTTACTAATACAAGTAAATTGTTTGGTAAGTAAATTATAATTTTAATTAAATTAAAAGTGAATTTCTGCCTTAAGTAAATTAGAAGTATAATTTTAATTATATTTTTTAGAAATTTACTAATACAAGTAAATTGTTTGGTGAGTAAATTATAATTAAATTATATTTCAAATAAATTTACTTAGCAACAGTGGTAATGACCAATCGGTTTTTGCTGCAAATACATTATTTTAGAGACAATTGAATAGGCTGTCAATCCGTGTTTACTATATTGTAGTCTGTTAAAAAAAGCGACCTGGCGGTTTTTTTCGAATAACTTTTTGGGAGGTCTCGGAGCGACTTCAGCCTCACAACCAAAGTTGTAGACAAGGTCGAGCCGCGGTCTGCGGTTAATCCTAATTTGCGCTACGTTTACTTTGAACACTAATTTGCGCAACGTCAAAAAACGAGCTTTTTTTCCTAATCGCGACGAAAATGAGATGACTGCATAATTCGATTCTAGAGTCCTTGGCGACTCCAATGATGCTTTCATGACGTGTCTAGGCCAAACCGATCCGAAGATATGGCCGGTCAAACTTTGCAAAAATCGCGAAAAAACGGCGTTTTTTTGAAAATTTCACAAAATAGGGGCGGAAGCATAGGCAGACCGACGGATTCGGCTGAAACTTCCTGAATGGGGTATTCTTGACCGCCGGAATCGATTCTAACACTTCCCGACCTTGAAAACCTCACCCTGATACCGTAATTCAATTCGGCTTCCAATAAAGTATCAGGGTGAGGTTTTCAGGGTCGGGAAGCGTCAGAATCGATTCCGGCGGTCAAGAATTCCCCATTCAGGAAGTTTCAGCCAAATTCGTCGGTCTGCCTATGTTTCCGCCCCCCATTTTGTAAAATTTTCAAAAAACGCCGTTTTTCTCGATTTTTGAAACTTTGACCGTTTCGCTCCGATGAAGCCTCCCAAAAATGTTATTCGCAAAAAACCGACCGGTCGCTTTATTTTTGAACAGACTATGGATGGTTTAATATTGCTCTTTAAGTCTATGCCAGACCTTGCACTTTGGGAGGTCATATCTCAAACGTGAATATGGCAAGATAATAATGGATTCGAAATCCACATGCAATTCTGCATCGGATGGTCATATTTGTGTTTATGAAGTGTTGCAGCTCCTCAGTAAAAAGTTGGACTGAATGTAGCTGGTCAGAACCCTTTATTTTGTTCATTTTTTAATCAAAATTGGTCCACCCATACTGAGTTATAATGTTTTGAACTTGTAATCTGATTGACAAAAACGGTCAAAATCGCGATTTTTAAGGTCTGTAATTTTGGTTGTGGGATGGATAGAGAAAATCGGATAGCAAATATGTCCATGACTTTTGGTGTTCTACAATGCCTGAAAGTTACAGCTTTCTGGGCCGAATTTGAAAAATCAGCTGTCTGTACAGACCAAGGTTCGACTTTTCCATGAACTGCCTCTTAGTGGTGGCTGACTACCATGTAATTCTGACTCTTATGAAAAAGTTCTGACTCTTATGAACTGTTATAAATAATACACATACGTACAGTATGTAAATCAGTCAATTATGTGACACGACAGAAACTTTGGTACCTCTCAAAAAGAGTTTGCATCGCCTGCAAGTAGTGAATGTCGAGATCGGTGTCTCTGTGTCTGAGTCCTCTCGATCTGTACACAAAAGGCACGGCAAAATCTCGACGAACAAGCGTGACAAGCATAAATGCCAGGAGAATACGCATGGGTTCCATTTGCTTTGCCTATATGCACCAGCGGCTGAATCACTCTATCACACCTACACAATTTCCTCAACAGATAGGTGCTGTTGTACTGTACGATTTCCTCTTGCGCATTCTTTGCTCTTTGCCTATTATTATTAGTATTGCTTGTTTGCTAAATTGAAAGGATTCTCTGACTCATAACCAAACCTCATTCGGACATTCTCCATAAAACACAGGCAACAAGTTTAGGACCATAACACGACGAACTAAACTAAGAGTTCTTTGTAAACACACACTCAAACGAATTTGTAGCGATTGGTACTGGCTTCTGTACAAGAATTTGTACAGGGCAAAGACTTTATGCACAACATTTGAAGAATACGAGCAACTAATAAATACGGGCGTGCAGTAGAAAACACAGCACAGACCAAGCAGCTTAGATCACAATTATTTACCGTCTCCATCAAATCTAAAAAGGTGCGCCAAAGGAAAATATAGATCGCACACACAACTCTCGTCAAAAGCCACATAAAAATCACCCATCATCAAGTATAATCCCTCGCTAGCGGGCGTGCAATGGAAGAACGCGTTTGGGACAGAACTGAAATATAGTTTTCTCTCGTCGATCTACTAAAATGCCCTCACCTAGCGAGAACAGTGCACGACAAGGACAACTGAATAAAAAACTAAGCTGTAAACTCAATTTACATTGGCACGTATTCGCAGATTGCTACCGGACATTTGAACGCTCATTCCAGCCCGCCTTTGGGAATGGCCGCTTTCATAGAAAGACCTGATACCAGACTGGGCAATAAGGCGAAACAGTCACACCCACTCTCTGACAAAGAACCAAACCAATCTTTAGGATAAGAAATTAACCTCCAGCAGCTTATGCATTGGACGCCGTCCAATATTTAACTGATCGCCAGTTCATTTGGTGGCTGCGACCGTCAAGATACATTAAAAATAAGAACTATACATACAGAAACTGTCGCTTCAGGAGTTCAATATTTCGGCATTCCACTGCTAATAGCCTAAATAAATGCCCACCTGTGTCTGGTACCCAAATTACTTGGGCCAAGAACAAACAAACTGCTTCTCACAAACTTAACTGGTTCCAGTGACCGGTACTATAACAGAGAACTATTATATGCAAATAAAGTGATGAGAGTGACAATAAAAAGTAGGTAGATACAGAATAATAATAATACGGAGATTTGGCCCTCTAGCAAACGCAAATAGCAACGATTAGAAATGTGTGAGCTGAGCGCTGATCATGCATCAAATGGCCGAGTTAGAGGATCAAACACGAGTGTCTCTTCGGCTTCATCGGCTGCGGCTTCAGCACCGCTCGCACCGATTCGTCGAACACCTGCAACAACGCCCCCGGTCGACGGCGCACTGAGAAAGCAGAAAAAGAAGAACACCTGTTTGAGACCCTGCTGGGTGAGGGCGGAGCACTCGAGATACCTGTAAGCCCTGATTCGGTTGGCCATTTTCTGGCCCTGACTCTTAGTCACCGGAGATCGACCCTCCGTCTGCAGGTTACGCACGGTGGCCGGATCGTCTCGTAAATCTAGCTTCGTTCCTACAATAAATAAGCGAAAATTTTCTCACTCCGGGAGGGGTCAAAAGTCAAAAGTTTATTGCCATGTTAAAATAGGGGGGTCGGGGAGGGGTATGGCCGGCCGAGAGGGGTATGGGCCGGCGAGGCGGGTAAACCACCCTTACCCCCCGGCCCATGTACATATATGTATGCCCCGGCTGCTATAGAAACGGCACACCCACCACGGCTGCTATAACTGGAGACATACTTTTATTTTGAAGTGAGCAGTTATCAATGCAAAACGTGCCAATCATATATTATGTAAGTAACGGGGGTCTGCCCCACCCGACTTAGGCCAGACCTATACATGTAACAGGTCATTCGACGAACGGGGAGGGGTTGGGGAGTCTGGCGCTGGCCGGGGCTGTGAGCCCAAATTCTAGGGGATTGGGTACTAAAAAACGCTCAAAAATCGCAATTTTGTTGGACAAAGACATCGTAAAAAATCGCTAATTAGTAGGTATGGCCAATGGTTTTCAAAAATTCACGCTACAGCAAAACAATTATGCTAAAACCGCCGATAACATGACCGGATGCGATAATTTACGCAAAAAACCGCACTTGATTCCATGAAAAATTAGAAAAATGCGATCTAAAATCATTCGTCTGCAAAGAACTTTTGTATGGCGCACTTGGTACCATTTTTATTTATGGGCGACAGATTTGAATAACTGGCGCTACAAGGAAAAATTTATGCTAAAACGGCAAAGCATGACCTGATGCCATTATTTACGCAAAAAACCGCACTTAATTTCATGAAGAATTGGAGAAATGCGGGTTCAAAACAGCCGCGTCGGTTAAATCGCGTAAATTAGTGTTTATAACTTGGTCGCCGTCCCAGCGGTGGCTGATTTTCAATGGCGCGAGTTACGAAGGTGCAACCAACTTTAAAATCTACTATAAAGATGTGAATATTCGTTGCACAGCTAAATTTATGCGAAAAAGTATGGTTGGAATTGTTGTGTGCAATAAAAGCCAGAAATGGCAAAAATTAAGGGTTGCAGAAACTTCAACACCGTTTGTGGGGTTAACGACAAACAGCAGAGAGCCAATTCTTATATCAGTCGAAAGCCTGAAGTCTACTGTATACGGAACCGATTGAACATCTTTCGCCGAATTCGTCGTTTTTTCACAAGAACGAGAAACATGAAAAAAATCCACGAAAAAGCCGATTTTCAGTAGTTAAGGAAGAATCAAATTTGTGGGGACCATGCCAAAGTGCGGAAAGAAAAAAAGCGGTGCTATATAGGTAACGAGTTGCGGTGATTTTAAAACCGGTTGAACAAAATTTGAATTAAGTCTCCTTTTAGCAGAAAATAGGCATTGAAAAACGACGAATTCAGTTTTCGAGAGAAAAATGCTCTTTAACGGCTGAATTATGATTCAATATGAATCTTATTCGATAGCTCACACTCTGTTTCATATAAATACATCACATCCTCCTATCAATAACGGAACACAAAAAAGCATTTGCGCTTGAAGTTGCAAAAACCATTTTGGACCACTTTTTGGCTGTGTTTTTGTATTTTCTATTCCGCGCCGCGCGAACGTGCTTTGGCCATCCCTATAATTAGGGCTAAAATACAGCTAAAAAGGCTGTTTTACTGGCGATTTTAGCAATACTAGTGTCCAAATTTCTAAAAAATGCAAAAATTTGCACAAAAAGGTTCGTGCCAGAAAATCGGAGAGGGGTCGGGAAAACCGTCTTTTTCGGACCACCCCTCTGATTTTTTGGGAACTAATATTTACAATTTCTTAGAATTTAAGACACAAAATTGCTAAAATCTCCTGTAAAACACCTCTGTTTAGCTGTAGTTGGGCCCAAATTAGCGATTTTTTTACGAATTTTCTAACCCAAACTTGCGATTTTTGAGCGTTTATTGGTAACCAAACCCCTTCCCGTAGAATTTAGACTCGGACCCCTAACCTCCTACCCTATCAGCCGGATACTATAGTCTGTTCAAAAATGCGAATCCTCAGAGCGACTTGAGCCTCATAGACAAAGTTGTAGACAAGGTCGAGTCACGGTCTGCGGTTAATGCTAATCTGCGCTACGTTTACTCTGAACACTAATTTGCGCAACGTCAAAAAATTAGCTTTTTTCCTAATTGCGATGAAAATGAGATGACTGCAGAATTCGATTCTAGAGTCCTTGACGACTCCAATGATGCTTTCATGACGTGTCTAGGCCAAACCGATCCAGAGATATTGCCAGTCATAGTTTGCAAAAATCGCGAAAAATGGCGTTTTTTGAAAATTTCACAAAATAGGGGCGGAAACATAGGCAGACCGACGGATTTGGCTGGAACTTCCTGAACATACATGTAACAGTCTGCCCCCACCCGACTTAGACCAGACCCCCCGGATGGGGAAACCCCCCCCCCCCCCGAGACGATTTCACCGACCCCCCCCTCCGATTTTTCTGGCAAGTAAATTTTCGAGCAAATTTTTGCAATTTTTTACACTTTCACACACAAAAATTGCCAAAATCGCCTGCAAAACAGTACTTTTTAGCTGTATTTCAGCCCAAATTAGCGATTTTTGGCGATTTTTAGGCCAAAGATTGCGATTTTTCTCGATTTTTGAGCGTTTTTTAGTGCCCACCCCTCCCCCAAAATTTTGGCTCAGACCCCCCGGCCGGCGCCAGACCCCCCATCGGCGGATGACCTGTTACATGTATGTTCCTGAATGCTGTATTCTTGACCGCCGGAATCGATTCTGACACTTCCCGACCTTGAAAACCTCACCCTAATACCGTAATTCGGCTCCCAAAGTAAGGTGATTATATGAAATTGAGCAGTCCAATACCATTATAAGCATCCGCAAACACTTTTTAGACGTTTGCGAACATCCACCATTACAACACTGCTACTTCTGACATGCAAATTTGGAAAATTTGTGTTACAGTTCAAGTCCGTTTCTTGAATTTCTTGAAGCTGTACCACCCCTTATTGGAAGCCGAATTACGGTATCAGAGTGAGATTTTCAAGGTCGGGAAGCGTAAGAATCGATTCCGGGGGATCAAGAATACCCCATTCAGGAATTTCCAGCCAAATCCGTCGGTCTGCCTATGTTTTCGCCCCTATTTTGTGCTATTTTCAAAAAAACGCCATTTTTCGCGATTTTTGCAAACTATGACTGGCCATATCTCCGGATCGGTTTGACCTAGACACGTCATGAAAGCATCATTGGAGTCGTCAAGGACTCTAGAATCGAATTCTGCAGTCATCTCATTTTCATCGCAACTAGGAAAAAAGCTCTTTTTTGACGTTGCGCAAATTAGTGTTCAGAGTAAACGTAGCGCAGATTAGCATTAACCTCAGACCGTGGCTCGACCTTGTCTACAACTTTGGTTATGAGGCTCAAGTCGCTCCGAGACCTCCCGAAAAAGTTAATCGCAAAAAACCGCCAGGTCGCTTATTTTTTGAACAGACTTTATAAACAGCACAATAGGGTACAAGCCATACTTCGGTGTAACAGCGGATCTCACCCACTGCTCCTAGACGGAAAACCACACGGTTTGGTATGAGCAACGGCAACGGCGAAGAGCAAAAGAGAAAAGGCAAAAAAGGTTTACCAACTAAAAGAATGGGAGTGTCGGGGCAGTGATGCCTGATTTCGGGAATCCATTTCGTGTTGATATTATCGAAAGACACTGGCGACACTAGACTAAAGCATAGAATGAATACGTCGGTCTGAAACCAATTCACACTCAGACAGACAGACAGACAGACTGACTGACGCGAGTACTTGGGGGTAAGAGAGCGGCCGCAGCCGATCGTAGTCCTCCTGACCGGCCGTGTCCCACAGACCCAGGTTTACGTTAGACCCGTCCACCACCATTGGCGCTGAATAGTTGTCGAAACTGAAACACTCTACAGTTGAAACTGCCACTAGCAGAAATACAGCCACTGTACTTGCCATACCACTACGTACAGACAACTATATTCACAAGAGACCTACTTTCAACACACAAAAGCGTGTCTAAGATTATTACAGTATCCCTCCCAAACTTGTAACAGACGCCCGACATAATCCACCTCCGCTCGGGAAGCCCATCCGATTTTTCTCGCAAGTAATTTTTACCATTTTTTAGAGTTTCAGCCACTAAAATAGCTAAAAATCGCCTGTTGTAAAACAGCACTTTTTAGCTGTATTTGAACCCAAACTAGCTATTTTTGACGATTTTAAACCCAAAATTGCAATTTATCGCAATATTTGAGCGTTTTGTACCCAACCCCTTTTCCCCTAGAATTTGGGCTCAAACCAGCCCCTCGGCCGGCGCCAAACTCCGCAATCAGCCGATGACATGCTGTATGATCCAACCTCAATAAGCACAAGATTTTCAATACGATTTTTAAACAAAAATTTCACCGACACTTCTAATTTCCGGAAGCAAATTTGCACCTAGAGCCAGAACAACTGCGCATGGAGACCCGGCTGCCCCCGAGCTGCCGACCATGGAGGTGTATGACAAGCATACATTTACTAGGGTGTTTGAGGGTTACCCCCTGCTGGAAAGGCCAAACTTCCCCTCACCCCGAGACAGGTTAAGGGACCCCTCCCCTGACCAAAAAATACAAGTACTGGTAGTGGCTCCTCCAGTACTAACAAACTGGCTCAGAAATCACTAATTTTTAGCCTAAAATTCGCTTGAAAATCCTCTGGAAACCGAATGTGGCGTTTCCACTGTCTGATATTTAAGAGAAACCGTGGGTTTTGGAAGCCCTTTTTGTCATTTTTTGCTCGTTTTTAGCTCTAAAACGCTATTATTTGGCAGCTTAAAATAGAGATTTTTTGCGTCCTTACTGAAAAAAACGTGCTAAAAACGCATTTCTAGGCGTTTTGGAGCTTTTTGAAATTTGGGACCCCCCACCTGGGCGAAACCCCCCTCGACCCCCCACCTGAGGGAAACCCCTACTCCCTCCCCCAGGTCGGCCCGGAGCTGTTACATGTATGGGAAGACAAGTAGGGAGTGGGTGGATTGGAGACTCACACTGTAGGCACGTATTCCATGGGAAAGGAGTCGGTGGTGTAAGAGATGAGCATGCAGGTCTTTCCTACCGTCCCATCTCCAACCACAACGCACTTTATCTGTCTGGAAGGCGCAGACATCCGACTGGTTCAGCCGTCTTCCAACGATTCACTTCTATAACCAGCTCTCCTTCACAAACACGACACAAAATATGCTGCAATTCACGCCAGCAGAATCTTTTTGACAGTTAGAAGAATCTACTGCAATAGATTATTTTAAATATTGAAATAACGGCACAAAATGCAATCCTTATTCAACAGCAGTATAGCAGAACTCGATTCAGGTTGGAGAATTGTCTGTATGGACACATTTTCTTCAGCTCCCATTCAGACATGGGCTAGGATTTCGGCTGAGGGGGTAGAATTTTCAAATCCTGAGGGGAGGGGTAGGAGCGTCTGAGGGGGATTGAGGGGGTGGTAAGCCAAAAAGTCCGATTTTTGGCTAAAGTCAAGGTTTTTTTAGCATATTTTTCATTAAAATAAGTTAAAATAGGCTATTCTGAGCTCATTTACACCTAAACCAGGCATATTTTAATAATAATTTTCTATACAGAATTCTTCCAAAAAATTCCTGAGCGGGTAGCGGCCGGCTGAGGGGGGTAGGTCAGAACCTGAGGGGGGCCAACCCAACCCCCCCTCAGCCCCCTTTTGCCCATGTCTGGTCCCACTGTTGAAATTAGCCATGCCCGGCTCGGCCTGCCGCCGCCGGGCCTCAAAATTAGGCCTGGCCAGGTAAGGCCACCTCAACGCCACAGATTGAGCCAAATATCCAAGTTAGCCAAACAACTAAAGAAAAGTCGACAAAGTCTGTTACATCGTTACAATCTTTCATAGAAAAAAAGATTCATTCAAATCGGTTGAGATTCATGGTTGCAAAAGTAAAAAATATTCTGGGTTGTTTTCAATCACTATTGTTGATTGCCAAAATCTCTGTTTTGACTTTGACGGCAAATATCTCAGGAACTAAGCAGAGTATCTTAATGAAAGTTTCACCAATCTTTGAAGAATTTATTTATCTTTCAGTTTGTAACAAGAATCATTGAAATCGGTTGAGACTTGCGGTTGCTACAGTAAAAAATCTGCCGGGTTGTTTTGTTTTGGCGGACCCTGTAAATTTCAAAAAAAGAGAGATCTAGAGGTTTTTCATGAATAACTCCTTATGGAAGTGTCGGAGCGCTTTTTGCTTCATAACAAACGTTGTAGAGGGACCAGAGCTCGGTACTGTGGTATAGCCTAATCTGTAGGTCAAATGGTTTCAAAGTTACAGAAGCTTAAGATGCATTTTGCGAGAAAGTCAGCTTAGAAGGGGCAAGCAGGATCATCTCACGGATCTGGCTGATATTAATATCTATTCAAATAGAGCTCAATCGAACACCATCGGTGCACACCCGGCCACTAGCAGGGACCTAGCAGAACCGGAGCTACACCCCTCAAAGCTGGGTCGGCAGGGATTTTCGGGCTCATTTTCTGGCGTCTGACAGTCTCCATACAAACGATCACCCTTCATTTGTTTCTTAAACTATGATCCCGACTCGCATGTGGTTTTGTACCTGTTCCAATGGCCTTTCATATTCTGGTACTCGCTTTTGTAGATCACAGCTGATTAGCGAGACATTCACAGAAAACTACGAAATTTCCACAAAATGCCACTCTGTTTTTTTTCGAAAAATCTTTATAACTTCTTGTAAAAACGCCCTGCCATGGCAAGCTAATGATTTAATAAGTTAGGCATTAGTGATGTAAACGAGTTGGAAATACCGAGTTTCATACAATACCGAGTTTTACCAAGTTTACAGAGCCTTGCTGGGAACCAGACATGGGCAAAGGGGGGGGGGGCTGAGGGGGGTTGGCACCCCCCTCAGGCTCTGATCTACCCCCCCTCAGCCGGCCGCTACCCCCCTCAGGAATTTTTTGGAAGAATTTTGTATAGAAAATTATGATAAAAATATGGCTGGATTAGGTGTAAATGAGCTCAAAATAGCTTATTTTAGCTAATTTTAACCAAAAATAAGCCAAAAAACCTTGATTTTAGCCAATAATCGGACCTTTTGGCTTACCACCCCCTCAGCCCCCCTCAGGCGCTCCTACCCCCCCCTCAGGCCCCCTCAGGAATTGAAAATTCTGCCCCCCCTCAGCCGAAATGCTAGCCCATGTCTGCTGGGAACCATAACGCTACTGCAAATAGCAATGATTTGCATTACTTGCTATTCATTTTCATTGTTTCCTGTTTTCTTTTTGAGCAGTTTTGTTGGTCTTAGCGCCTCTACTATTATTCATCAAAAGATTAAACTATGGGTGAAACTAAAAGTATTTGCGAGTCAACTCGGTTCGATTCCAGGAGCTGGCCCAGATGGCGCGAAAATATCTTTCTGTACCTGCAACAAGTGTTCCCAGTGAGAGATTCTTTAGCCAGGCCGGAAACCTTTATGATGACAAACGTAACCGGCTTTTGAGCAGGAAAGCAAAACAGTTGCTGTTTGTTAAGAACAATCTAATTTTCTTCAGCTTAACATTCAGAAGATTTGTTAGGTGAAGTCAGAGAGCAGTAGAGATGTAGGTAAGTAAAAGAACAACTGTTTTTACATGCAATCAGCACCGTTTCATATAATTTACAAGCTATTTTAGAACAATTTACACAAACTCGGTAAACTCGATAAATTCGGTATTTTTCAAACCGAGCCTCGATTGCGTAACCGAGTTTGCAAAATACCGAGTTATTCCGAGTTGAATCGAGCCTCGTTTACATCACTATTAGGCATAAGTTCGTTAAACAAAACAAAATGAGCGCATTAAAGTGTGTTGTTTAGGTGAGGGTGTGTGTGTATTGATCTCTCAAAGGTGTTCAAAAAATTTTTTTCCCAAAAATTTAGTGGTTAGCATACTTTTTGTTTGTTTTTGCATGCAGTTTTGTGAGCGGAGTTCGAAATTCGTTCTGGATCGGGAGAAATTTGCGTCCAAAGTTGAGACCAACAGTATTTCTTAAGTTGCCCTGCTCGCTACCATGAGCATAAACCGTGTACAAAATAGTTTTATTTACCATAGTTTTTCTTGTGTATGTAGTTTTTGATGCTGATTCCGAAAATAAAAGATTTTTAACGCAATTCTGAAGTGTACGGAACCTGCATTATGCAATGCAACCTACCTGCCATCAAACAACACCAATAACAAAAAAAGACAAACGCTTGCATGATGAATCATCATCAATTCAAACTAACCCTACGCTCTTACAAACAACAAATAAAAAAAAAACAAACTCAATGAAATTATGTAAATAGGTACATGTTTTCTTTATTTGTCAAAAAAGGGAGGAGGAGGCCCATTCCGCCACCCACCGACCACCCTACCTTTAAGCCTAGGCTTTGTTGGCTCATGCTCATGCAAGAGAAAAAAACGAGACCCAGTTCACTCAACTCCGATTGTAAATTTATTAACAAACACGATCAAATCAGGCATCAAACGACTGCTTTCGATTTGCTGATTATTATTTTGCTCATCAACAACTAATTACTGCATGCTATATCAAGTTTTACCCCAGATCACGCGTTTTCAGCCTTTAGTCAAGTCATGTAAATCGGTGCGCTCCCAAATTCTATATCTTTAACAAAAATGACCGAATATGGCATCAAACAACTGCTTTTGAGTTCCAGAATATTACTTTACACGCTAGCACACCAACACACCAACAACTAATTACTGCATGTTACCTTAGAACTAAGATACAGATTACAGACGCTCTTCATATCGCCTTAATTCATCGATTAGCGGCAGATTAGCTCCGGAACACGACTTAGAAAACTGGCTATAAAAATATATATAGTGAGACGCTCATTAGCCCGCATATGCAGATAGGGGGCAAACGGCCTAGCTACATAATAAGCACAGTTAGTAAGTTCGGGATCGAAACCCCAGGACTTTAGTGCGTTTGAAACAAAAAAATTGTTAAAAAATTATCTACAAAATAAAACCTATTCTGCGCAATGAGTACTCATTCCAATCAAAGTTAAAACGGTATTATGGAATATAATCCCCAGCGCGGTAACACAAACACAACAATACTACTGGACCAGAGAAGACTAGGGATGGAACTGAGTTGCGGTATTATGATGCGTTATATACATACCGCATAATGCAGTATTTTTTGGTATGCGGTATAGGTATGCGGATGCGGAATTTTAGGAACCGCATAGTATCACTGAACCATTCATTACAACATACAGGAGGACCGGTACTGTT
Organism: Sabatieria punctata; assembly: GCA_030248155.1. Classification (NCBI taxonomy): domain Eukaryota; kingdom Metazoa; phylum Nematoda; class Chromadorea; order Araeolaimida; family Comesomatidae; genus Sabatieria; species Sabatieria punctata. The sequence continues at coordinate 19,016 of JASANB010002959.1, read as the reverse complement.
CGGTCTAATGTCAGAAATGTTTTTTTGTTAGGGTTGTTGCTGTTTGGAGTAGATCGCTCTCTTTAAAAGCACTTAAACCGGCAGTCAGTCGCATCGGCTTTTTCACGCTTTTTACTAATGATAGGGTTGAGTTCTAAAATAGCAATATTCGGCATAAAGTTCAATTCTTCTTCGTTACACTTGCTAACTAGCTTGTATTCCATTTTATGTGTTTGTGTGTGCTTGCTTGTGTTGTTCTTACTGCAATGAGAATGGGAAGTAAAATTCCGAAAGTCGTTTGCGCAAAACAGGAATCAGCCGCAAACACAATTAGCGTTTGCGGTCAGGTTCTGTCTGGGAAATTGAATCCTGACCGACAGACCTGTTGATGCTTAGAAGATCAATTTTCACCTGTATTCGGCTTGCGTTAATTACTGCTTTCAATATAGGTGATAATTGTAATTATCCCAGCAGTTACAGTAGCACTGACTAGGAGCCTAAAAAGCGGTTTGTTCTACTGATCACAGCCTTGGTGAAGAAAGTCAGTAGTCTTACGTAGAAGCATGTGGAAAGCGCTGTGGAGCGTGTTTCTCTTCTTCAACTTCTCTCTGTACTGTCTAATCGAGTACGTGCTGATCAAGTGCCACAAGAAACTCGGCTCCAACTTCTTCACCATCGCCATCTGGAACGGCGTGGCCGACATTCTCTACATGCTGGTCACGCGCTACCTGCTCGATTATAAGCTCAAGTTCTTTTTCTTCGAGCAAGTCAGACACAGCGTGGTGATGGCCACCCTGGAGACGATGACCGAGTACGGGCTCTACTACATGCAGATCAGTCTGGTCTTTCTCACCGCCTTCAACCGACTCAGCTGCGTCTGCCGGCCCTTCTGTCACAAATGGGTACGTAGCACACACCAGTCTGTAACCTTAGTCAGATTGGCTTTTTTAAAGCTAAGGTGGGCTAGGCTGTGAAGATGCATAGTTTCAGTGGTGGGCCATCTATATGAAGAGAGTTCTGTGCGTGGCTTGTTTGTGGCCGGTGGTCTACGTGTGTCCGATGATGCTGCCCGGCGCCTGGTCGCAATACGATGACCATCTGAATATCTGGTTTCAAAAGCCGCACAATGGCTCGCAAACGGTGTTTTGGGTAGAACTCTGTTTCTATATTTTACATCCAACCAATACCATGCGTAGGTCCATACATGTATGCATGCCCTGCCCCCACTTACAGTACTTGTAGTCCTGCGAATTGGAACTGCTCGAAACGAATTTTTGGCCCCGCCCTCCAATTTTCTGAGACGCAATTTTGGGCAAAATTCTTGCAGATTCGAAATGTTTGTGAAACAGCGATTATTGGCTGCATTTGAGTTGAGATAAGCGTATTTTAGAGATTTTTCGCTATAATCTATGACTTTGAGCACGGTTTTTAGTACTGTGTCTACTCACAAAAACACACCTCAAATCCCTAGTTCATATGAAGCAGAGTGCGTTTGGTGTTTAGGGCGAGCGGTTCTATCTGGGCGTCTACGTGATGGTCGATTGCGCGGTAGGTATTCCAGCGCTGATCTCCATCTACACCGCCATCTTCGTCACACTGCTGATCAAGAATAAAGTCAAAAGCGACACCACCACTGCTTCGGCTTCGGCTGCGAATGATTGGAAGTTCGCAGTGATCGGCGGTATTCTGTCGTTGAGCTACATCGTAATGCAGAGTTTCATGTTGATGGCGTTGTTCGGTAGGTGGAACGTGCCGTTTATGTATAGCGGCTTTTACTACTCGCGCGATATATTCACTGTGGCCAACCCGTACCTATTGTTAGCTCTCTGTTCCAAATTTCGAGTCTTGTTCTGGCCTACGCTGCGCTGTGGTCGAAGCCAAAAAGTGGCGCCTGGTGCCGTGCAGTCCAAGAATTATGGCTCGTAGAGCTAATACCGTACTTCAACTTTTTACAGTTTCGTGTATTTTTCTGTTTTGAGCTTTTTGGGCAGGCAAGGATGAGATTATTATAATTGATGAAGGAAGTTTACTTACCGGTTACAACACACAAAACAATGAATCTACAGACTAAGAGTGGTTCGCAACAATATGAAATATCGGCTAAAATCGCTCAAATAGCACATCTGTAATAACGTCTGCTTGATGTTCTGTCTTTATTTTATATTAAAGTGAACTGCGTGTGCACGTTACTATGTGTGTGTACGACTGCATAAATTGTAGTTTCGGTTGTCCATTTTATTGGCAAACAGGAGCAGAGAATACAGACAAAACGAAAAGAAAGAATAGACCGATAAAGCAAATCGTGACTGGACTAAGCCTTGAACAGGAACAGATGTGTAAATTTAGGACGCCCTAAATGGAGCGGCAGAAGACCTTACCAAGTCTAGTCTGTTTGAATGCGTCTCTGTAATTTTTCAGCATGCAAGCATGAATAAGCACAGCGCCGGAGCCGTTGAAAAAGGTCAACAAATCACGGCTGACGTGCAGCAAATGAAAGGTGACGTATTTGTTCTTGTTTATGTCAAAATAGTTGGTAAGAGCTCTGCTTCTAAGCGCAGCAATTCCTCCGCTGATGCTTACCGTAAGAATATTCAAACCAACCGTGCCGAACAACAGCATTCTCATCTGATTCTGCTTCTGTTTAAACTCCGTTTCCTGCATGTGCCCCATCGCCAGCGAAACCTGTTGCGTTTTCTTGTGTTTGACACGCGAAACGGCACTGAGAAGAATCTGGACTACCAGCACGGTCACTGACAGTCCGTTGTGGAACGCGACGAATCCTAAATCGGCCTGCGATACCAAGCTGTGCCAAAAGCGCGACACCCTAAACCAGCTTTTCAGAGTCGGCAGCCAGAAATACATGATCATGTGCGGCAAATAGAGCAGAAAACTAATAGCGCAGATTAAGAAGATCTCCTTTCTTGCTCTGGTTTTGTGCTCGGCAGGCGAGCGCTTGAAGTAAGCCATTGTGCGGTACATGCAATCTAGTCTGTCGGCTAGCAGTGCAATCAGTATGAGCTGATTAGCTAGTCCTATGCTCCGATTCACTATTTCCATGCCGTTGTGAAAGTCAGTGTACTCGCCTGTGGCACATGACTTGCGCCAGTTATCGAAATACTCAAACAGACCCCACGAATGCACCTGCTGCAGCACGTTGACTGCAGTGTCAAAATAGACCTCGGTCAGGTGCAGGTGAACTGCTGCGGCTGTGTGATGTTTTGTCATTTCCTTCAAAGCCCCCAGGTTAACGTAGTTCAGGAACAGCAGCGCAGGCACGGCAAAGAGCGGAAAGTATTTCTGAAAGAGAACGCGGAAACCTAGAGCTGCGCAGGCGGACTTAGTGTAGCGCGAGCAGTACAGATTGGCCATGCGTGCCTTGGCGAGGTCGGACGAGTATCGGAAATTTCTGTAAATGAAAACAAAACAACCACTAACTCCGCAGTGCTCTGTGCAATAACGTGTGGCATAATGAGCGGCGTAGTTGCGGGCGTACGACACGCTTAGCTTGTTGCTCTCGTAAGCGGAAAGGTAGATTCGAAACAGCTTCTTCTGCTTTTTCGGGCAACTCGCTGTATTGTTGAGAACTGTAGCTTTGAGCCCCGTTTCATCCAACGCTTCAACTGTGCATTGATAGTGCTTGCACTTGATTGAATTTCTGCAAGACCAAACGTTCATTTTTTTATTTTCTGTACTGTACGTATGTACTTTTGTCGATAGGTTTCGATAGTAATATCAGCTGGCAGCGGCGGAAAGAAGGTTTTGACTGTTGGTTTTGGTTTATTATTGGTAGTCTTATTGCAAAGAACAGAAGTGGTGCAGATCGCCCAAAAAATCAACGCTCCGAGACCCATGACTCTTGATAAATCTGCTGGAAATATTGACTCGTGTAATGTAGAGAAACTTACTTTACTTCAACCCATCTTACCCATGTCCAATCGATCATGTCCATCACATAGCAATAGCACACCTAACTAAAAAGGTCGTCAAGAGTTAACTGGCTGGCAAGCTGTCTCTAAAAACGATCCAACGTCTCCAGCTCGTCAATCTTTCAGAAAATAGATTGCGTCACCTGCAAACCAGCCATGAGCGTGATGTTATCGCGTGCAAATGCATGTCGTGCTGCTGAAATGATGTTGAAGTCCGCTTCTTTTTCCGCTCTTCTAACGTACGAAGAAACTGTAAAGTACTTCACAAATTCTTCCACGGCAGTGAAGTGAAAGTCGCAAAAATAGATAAAGCAAATTTTTGCGATAAGAACTACGTAACTCTGGACCAAGACCAACTTGAAAAGTCTTTAACCACAGCAATCTGATACATGTCTGTTTGTCCGTAATCAATTAGTTAAAACAAAAAAGCAGAACACGTCATCATTCACGAACATTCTAGACCATTCCAGAGAGAAGCAGAACCGGTGTTGCTACGTGACGGCAACCGGTTTTTAGTAGTAGATAAAGGCCCGTATCATGCCAGTCGCTGCCCTTTCAATCACTCTTCTTTTACAACTGCTGAAAAGGCCTAACTTGTGTAAACTGGCTGCCGTAGTTACTTGTTAAACTCGCTGACGTAATAATAAACTCTGCTGCTGTTATTCTATTATATCTATTATTAATTCCATTTTTACACTTCTTTCTTTTTTGTAGCCTTGGTTACCTTTCCGATCACCACTATCATGACTTCCGAGAAAGAGGCAAAACATTCCGAAAATCGATCTACTACAGCTGACGACCACGACGACGACCTGGGAGGAGATCTTTCCGACATAAACTTTTCCAACAGCCAGTACATACCAATGGAAAAAGTGGACGATCCGGAAACTGCGGTTCCGAACGAAGAGAGCGGCACGACCCCGGAGAAGCCAGTGCTGGGCATATTCGAGAAGTACCTTACGGTCTGGGTGCTTCTGTGCATAGGAGCTGGAGTAGCGATCGGTCATTTCTTGCCACCGGTTCCAGAATTCTTTGAGAAAGCTACCGTAGCCGAAGTGTCTATGCCGATCGCAGTCTTACTCTGGGCTATGATATTTCCTATGATGGTGCAGATAGATTTCATGTCTCTCAAGAGAGTCTGGCTGAATCCGAAGGGAATCATACTTACCTCCGGCATAAACTATCTGGTGCAGCCGTTCACTATGTACGCTCTGGCTCTGCTCTTTTTCCAAGTCATCTTCAGACCGTTCCTGACCGGTGAGAAAGTATCGCAGTACATCGCCGGAGCGGTGATTCTGGGAGGTTCTCCTTGCACTGCTATGGTCTTTGCTTGGTCGGCGCTCACTCACGGAAACCCCGCTTACACTCTGACGCAGGTTAGCTGTCGCCAACAAACTAAACGTCAAAGTTATTCCGTTTATTCATTACTTACTTCTGCTTATTACTTTTTAAAATTCTGTCCAAACAAGACTTGATCGTTCTAGAGGTTTGGTGGTGTTCAGTCATACATACATGTATGTATGTAACAGGTCCGAGCCAGGCCTGGGGGAGGCAGGCGGGGTAGGGGTTCAGAAGGGGCTCGAGGGGGGTTTCGTCCAGAAAGGAGTCCAAAATTTCAATAAGCTCCAAAACGCAAATTAAACGCGTTTTTAGCACGTTTTTCAGTAAGGCGGCTAAAAATAGCTATTTTGAGCTGCCGAAAAACGTTTTAGAGCTAAAACAAGCAAAAAATGACAAAAAGGTCGTGTAAAAACACCGATTTCTCTTAAATATCAACAATGGAAACGCCAAATACGGTTTCCAACGGCTTTTTAAGCGGATTTTAAGCTAAAAATTAGAGTAGGTGGGCCTAGTTTGGTTGAATTTAGACAACCGATTCATGTAGCCAATCCTCAATCTCTATTTTTGTTGCCGCCGTAAGGCAAAGATTAGGTTTTTTAATTGAAGAAGTGGTCATTCTCGACGTGCTCCTAACAAGAGGTACTTAAATAAAAATTGGAGTGTGTTGGAAGACTTAAATTGATAAATAATTATCGTTTTATCACTTTTTACCGTAAGAAAATCGCTTTATTCTAACGAAAATGGCCGCGCGAGGGGCTTAAACCAGACATGGGCAAAGAGGGCCTGAGGGGGTTGCCCCCCTCAGGCTCTGACCTACCCCCCTCAGCCGGCCGCTACCCCCTCAGGAATTTTTTGGAAGAATTTTGTATAGAAAATTATGATAAAAATACAGATTAGGTGTAAATGAGCTCAGAATCGCTTATTTTAATGAAAAATAAGCAAAACACCTTGATTTTATAGCCAAAAATCGGACTTTTTGGCTTACCACCCTCTCAAACCCCTTCAGGCTCAAACCAAACCCGAATATCCCTAAACTGGCTTGAGGGCGAAGGGAATTGGCTTTTCTAGCTGGGGAGTGACCCCAAAATCCCCTAGTTCATGTGTGTTCAGTATCAGTACACTACGTTTCACTCAGAACCAACATTGTAGGTAGCTGTGAACGACCTATTGATCCTTATCTTCTATTCTCCCACCGTCAAGCTGCTTCTGAAGGTGTCGAACGTGGAAATTCCCTGGGACACTCTCTTCCTGTCAGTGGGAATATTCGTGCTGGTACCACTGCTGGGAGGAGCTTTGGTTCGCTTTCTCGTGCTTCGCTTCAAAGGTCTCGATTATCTCAACAACACCATCCTGCCTAAAGTCAAGCCGGTCACCATAGTGGCCTTGCTGCTAACGCTGGTCCTTATTTTTATGTTCCAAGCCCGATACATAATCGAAAGCCCCCTCCACATTGTCATGATAGCTGTGCCGCTTACCCTTCAGACGGTGATAATCTGGGCGCTGGCCTATGGGCTTGGCTACCTTATCCGACTGCCGTTCGATGTGGCAGCTCCTGGGTCCATGATAGCTGCCTCCAACTTCTTCGAACTGGCCGTCGCTGTCACAGCCTCCATTTACGGCCCTCAAGATGGTTCGGTGTTGGCCACCACGGTCGGCGTGCTTACAGAGGTGCCTGTCATGCTGACTCTGGTTGCAATTTGCAACGCTACCAAGAGGTTTGTTGTGCTGAGACACGAGGCCGGCCAGAAACCGAAACACACCGAGACATAGCCAGTTTTGTCCTAGATGTACTGTACAAATGAAGTGAACCGTACTACCTATACCTACTAGTATTGTTGGCAGCACCGTATTTCGACTTCATTTCCTTGTAGTAGAGATGAGATGAAAGTATTGGAACAAAGCCATGTATGTACGTTTGCATGTCTTATGTGTGGTAGTGATTTGTTAGTACAAGTGTCTTGTTTTGGGCTGGCCTTTTCAAAGCGAAAAACGTGTAAGAGCATGTGCCAGTATTGCGATTAAAGACCAAACAAAAAGTAGATACCGGTACGGATATGGGAGATAGGGCCGAACATGGTTATCGTATGTAGCTCTGGACTAAAAATCGGGGCTTATAGGCAACTTAGTAAATTTGGAGTACTTTAAGAACCAATGATCGAATTCCATTTTTGAGCAAAAAAGTTTTTTCGGCCCCCTATGGGCCCCTATAATAGCTTGTCTGGAACCCCCTTAACCGTTAGATTTATTTCAGAATATTGTAGCGCTGTCAACTCCCCACAATTTGGTATAAAACACATTGGCTGAACTGTGGAGCATTGTGGTGAAATATAACTTCAAACATGAAAAGTCAACAAAATCCATGAGAGCAGACTGCAAATTTTGTTTAGTTTTTGTCTCTGTGGCTATACTGTATTTCACTGCATTGCTCCACCGCTTAGCCAATGTGTTTTATACCAAATTGTAGGGACGTGATAGCGCTACAATATTCTGAATTTAAAAAATTGTTAACGGGGGGGGGGTTCCAGAGGAGCTAGGGGACCCAAATGGGGTCGAAAAAACATTTTTTCCTAAAAAATGGAATTCAATCATTGATTCTTAAAAGTACTCCAAAAGTTACCTAAAAGCCCCAATTTTTAAGTCCAAACTCTGATTAGTGCACTAGAAATTCGATTTTGAAATTTCGATCCCATAGTTAAGCGGACCGATTTTCATAGGGTCATATCTCGAGCGTGGAGCGTCGAATTGTGAAATCCTTTGCGGTGGTTATTTATTAGGCAGCTTTGGAAGTTTGAGCTTTCCGCCTCCAAACCTGGTCTCAGACCAGTCCGAGAGCGGAGTGAGACCCTAAAACTAGTTTCAAGCTGAACAAGTAACTTGTCCAGGCTTGTCCGTCTTTGTACCAACTTTTCTCTTTGTACCAACTTTTCCAGCCTTGTCCAGGTTTCTCAGGTTTGGGTAAGTTATCCCGTCCGCCTGGACAGTGGTAGTGTCCATTGTCCTGTCCAGAGGGACAATTTGGCTGTCCGGGCGGGGCGGACAGATTGGGCGTGAACGGACATTGTCCTAGTTGACCATCGGTGGTCAACATGATACTCAAAGAGTTGAAGGTACACAAACAAATCACTCTCAAAAGTTTAACCAAAATAGAGTACAAGTTTAAGTAACATGAACAAGTGTTACTATGTTATTATTTAAAAAAATGTTTTGTGTGTTAATCAGCGTCAAAAGTTGTCTGGAAATATTGCACCGTGATGTAAACTGAACCGCATGATTCCCGGCCCATTCCCCCCACCCGGCGCGGCCGCGTCGGGTTACTGTAATATTGCTGCGTGTGAAACAACACAAAGCGCGCGAAGTTTAAACGACTTCACGGAGAAGTGGTAGTAAAAGCACTAAAACAGAACAGCTTAAATCTCCAAGTAGTTGCAATTTTCATAAATACCGATACCCGGTATGCCAATTAATTTCAGAATACCTGCCTGCAAGTGCAAACATGCCTCCCCTTTGCTGTTATCAGGTACGGTGCAACAGCAGCTCCAGTTCGGTTCCCATTTACGTATCAAGGGACCCGCGGTAGCGGCGTCCCGTCGGGTTTTGGTCTCGGGAGTGTTACAAGAGCGTCGGGAGCGTCGTTTGTATATTGCGTTGTGCATTTTCCGCTTTGGCTGTCTGGACACGCTACGCTTTACCACGCTACGTTCGGCCGTGCCGCGGTACCTATATTATGCGTGATTTCGATTTGAATTTCGATATGGCTGTTGTAGCGTCGTTCTGTATGTTGTCGACGCTCCACATGTTGTAGGACGAGCGTGGTTTTAAATTTGAAAGTAATTTTGTCCACCTACGGCGCCCGGGGGGATAAAACCTGAATGTAATTTTGTCCACCTACGACGCCCGGGCTCAGTATCCCCGGGCGCCGAATTTACGGCGTACCCAAATAGGATAAATGCGGTTCGCAGTTAGATAGTTGGGTTCGTCATACACTCCCTGTTGTCTTGACTTTATTTTCTTTTTGTTGATGGTCTGCCGGTTTATATGTATCCCACTGTTGCCGTTTTTTATTTATTTTCTTTCTGTTGCTGGTTTCCCAGTTTATGAGTATCCTTCTGTTACTGGTTTTGTTAGGAATAGTGTTTATTGAACTGATCCTATGAATTAAGAAGTGCTCAGACTATTTTAATCAAACAAACATCAATCGGAATCAGCTTCGTGAAGAAATAATGCGATTATCTGGCATGGCAGCTGTTAGCAAGAGGATGATCAGTTATTATTCTTGTCAAAAGAGCGCATCTGCTTGTGGCCATCTGAACAAGTGCACCGGTTGTGGAGCTATTCTGAAAAGTCCGCACCTCCCACACTATGCTACAATAGCAGACACGCATGCGTTTGAACAAACGAGTACACTCACCAGTGACACGTGGACTGACACTGAGCATGTGTGCAGCTAGTAGGGAGGGCGGCAACCCAACGGAAGGATGTGGTGGGTTTGTGTGTGAGGTCACGGGTGGCATTCCGCTGGGGTTATGGCCCTGCCGGGACAGTCCCTCCATCCTAGCCACAATGCCTAATTGCCGCAAGGCATGCCAAATTTAGTTCATTTGTGTAATTTAGTCATATCGAGTTTGTAAGCACTGATTGATACCATATTCGGCAGTGTTTGAAAAATGATGAGTATTTTGCAACAGTGAACCGCACTGCACTTCTTCCGCAGCGCGAACGGCAAATCTATCCGAAATGGGTATGGAGCAAACCGTACTTACCCTAAATGGGTACGGATCGCGGGGATATTGCAGCCGTACCTACGTAAGAAGCGCCCATTCAGATATTCAGGGGGTAACCGGGCCGATAATCGATGAAGTAAGGCGATATGAAGGAGAGCTCGACATCTGCGGTAGCAATGCACATGCAGTCATTGGTTGTGGACGTGCTTTTGTGTTGGAGTGTAAAACCACAATCTATAGGGCGAAAGCAGTTGTTTGATGCCGTATTCGGTCGTATTTATTAAAGATTTACAATTTGGGTGCGTACGCTATACAGAATCTGTTGCGAGACCAGAAAACGTATCAGAGGTATAGCTGAATATAGCATGTAGTAATTAGATGTTGACGTGTAAAATAATAATCAGGAGATCGTGAGCAGTCGTTTGATACCGCATTTGGTCGTCTGTGTTCAAAATTTGAAGTTGGAGTGATCTACCCACCGTGGGCAGGAAAAAAGAAAAGTATAAATATAGAAGTATAAAATAGGTGTCATCGTTTTTTTCGTGTAAACGTAGAATGCCAAGTAGAAGCTGGATGGAGTTGAAGTGATCGCTGCCTGGCTGCATTAGAATTTCGGGTGAGCAAGTTACGTTTAACTGTATTGATGATATTTTTTATTTTATGCTTATATATACGGTCATGTCTCGGTAAATCCGGACAAGTTGGGACCGGCCAATTTTGTCCGGATTAGAGAATTTCCGGATTGACGAATCAAAGCTGAAACACTGTTTTCGGGGTCAAAGGTCTAAATGATAGCTTTTTGTCAGTTGCATGTTAGATTCTGCAGCTGTACCTCCTATTAAAAGCCAAAAGCTTATTTCAGCTGATTATAGCTCCTAAAAATGCAAAAATAATCACATTCTGACTCAACGAAAAGCATTATTCAATTGAAAATTCACACCTGAATTATAAAATTGCGCATGGATTTTGTCCAAATTAATCAAATCCGGATTAATTAACGAATCACTTTACCCAGAGATAAATAATAAAAAACAAATAATATTATTTTATATAATAAAACAAACCAAATTAACCCCCGACCCAGCGCCATAAGCCGGGCAAAAGCACGCCACCCCTCTCCCATCACTAATACCTTTACCGCGGCCCCCCCCGGGTTTATGTTTAAGCCCCCGGGTGTCTGGTTTACCGGGGGTGGGCCGCGGGGGAATAAATACGTTTGGTTCCAAAAAAAAAATTTAAAAATTTTTATAAAAAAATATTATAAAAGTATTAATTTTAATCTGGGGCCGGTTCCTGATTTTACGCCCGGAAACTATACATTTACCCACTTGACCATACAAATTTCGAGGTTGGGACCCCAAATCGGTTGTAGGACGATAGTTCCACTCTATTGTTCGCGGAGCTGGCCGCGGCCCCTAATTAATCCGCCCTAAGGCGAGGAACTATTCTGGCCTTTTTAGCAATTGGCAGCCATGACTGCAGCTAAACTACGCGAAGGTAATTTGTACTGTACATTCTTGCAGCAACGAAATTTATTACAGCTTCTGACTTTTGATCAAATAACTCATTCTACGCAAATACACAAGAATTTCGTCAAACGGCACTACAATACGGTCTCTGAGTTGTTCCTTTGTGGCAATGATCTGGTCGTGAGTGTGCTGGTATTCTGGCACTCGGCCTTTTGTCGGCGATCCATAGCGCACATGTAGAATTCTGGTCAGGATGGAGTACTGTTGTTTGCGCAGAAAATCGAAGAACAATGTCAGAGACGGGTTAGCACGGCCGAAACACGAGTTGAGAGAGTTGCGATAGATAGCCCTCTGCATGGTTGGTCGTTCTGTAGCTGTTATTATCGTAGTGATTCCAGAGAGTGGGCACCATAGCCATCCAGTAACGGAAGTACTGGATAAACTCGTCCAGTCTGTGCTGGTCCAGCGGAGCGCACTGAGGGAGGTCTTGGCATAGGTTCAGCCAAGCAAAGGGAACCAGATGGATAGGCAAGAGAGGCAAGGCAAACACTGCACGAAACCAACGGTAAACCTCTCCGCGTCCATCATAGGCAGGTCGCAAACCTAGCTTGCTAAATCTTCGAACAATCGCTTGTGTGTAGTGAAAAAGGCAGCACCGGACTGACAGACGTGGGAAAACCTCTTGCAGCGCCAATCGAATCGCATCTTCATAGTCTAGCAGTGCAGTAGAAAATGAGCCACACGGCATGATCGGCACTGGTAGTATGCGGATTCGCCGCGGCGATTCTTCAATTCGAAATGAAAAATGTTTTGTTAGGTGAAACGTAGCTGGACCAAAGTCCTCCATAACAGTAAAAAACACACAAGACTGACAAAGTGTGTAGGAAAGCGCAACTTTTGTACATGCATTTTGTAATTAATTTCCGCTCCCAATTACAGGTTAATTGGGCCATTTCCGGCAAAACAGGACTCCCACTATTCCGTTTATAAGCACTGGCTATGCAGCGCGTTATATACTTGCCCGGATGCCGTCTATTCCTTAACAGGCGGCCGGTCTGGTCTAGTACCGCAGGCTGTTTACCTTCTGTGAGTGGCCGGCCTCGCCAAATTAGGAGTGGAACTATCGTCGCACACCCCCCAAATCTTCTGTCTGGATTAACGAATCCGGATCCGGATTAATGAGTCATATAAAACGGGGAAAAATTGGAACCTGGCCTAATCTTGTCCGGAAGGCGAATATCCGGATTAACGAGACATGACTGTATTTTTTTCTAGATCTTCATTAACAACTCAAGGTCGTGAGGGAGTACGAGGAGAAATTGTGGAAGTTGTTAAGGCGGCAATCGAAGTCTGGACAGTTTCGGTCGCTGTTGGTATTTTCATTTATTTTTTATATGCAGTGTCATCTCGGGTGGTACAATTCAGGGAGAGTTTTGGGTATCAGATTCGTGTCTAACTCATGTGTTGGGTAGGCTAGGAGAGCTGACATATCTGGTATAGTCCGAAGTTTGTTTTGGCAAAGTTTTTTGAGACGTAGAATAGCATCTACACATACATACAGTACAGTCAGGACTTACGTAGGGCATAATATAGTAGAGGTCCCATTATGGTACCGGTAAGTAATTTATTCAACATAACAGTGGTATTTGTGACAGTGGTACAAATGCCGTTAAATATTTAAAGGTGATCAGTACTCGTGAGAAGACGCTGACGTACTGTGATTCGCTTGGAAGTGGAACGGATCCCGATGGCATTTTGCCCTGGTTCAGGTAAGATAACCAAATATTTCATAATTCTTCCTTGCGTAAACTGTAATTTTAGGGAGTTTCTGGTAGAGGCTGAGGAAAGCGCCAACAGCGAGCCATCTGACTGGGTGGAGATTATTGACCAGCATGTAAGTGCCCTGTGGATAAGCAGTAGTCTTCTGGTAGTAGTCTAAAAAAAGCTTTTCTGTATGTATAAACCTTTGCTAGAATGCTAGAATGTAAGTGCCCTGTGGATAAGCAGTAGTCTTCTGATAGAAACGTGGATACTTGTCACATGTCTAGATACCATCTATCTAGATACCATTAAAATTAGGAGCGGTATGTGCCAGAAAACGTTGTGTCATACAAAAAACTATTCCAGATACCTCGGCAAACAAACTACGGTGACTGCGGAATTTTCGTCTTGGCCTTTGCTGCATTTCTAGCAAGCGGTCGACGCATTGATGCAGAACCAAACCAAGTGACCGTTTTGTTCTCATAAACTTGTGCTTGTATTCACGCGTTTGTTTTTAGCAACAAATGGTGACAGCTGACGGCCTATTTGTCGTACTGTGCAGAGAACGAATTGAACCGGCTGAACTTCCTGAGGAAAAATGAAACTAATCTGCAGACATTGTTTTTTGTGATCGTTTAGGTCCATGAACAATGCTTGTATTGTGCTATGCTCGCCCAGTTTCCACGTCGCTCGCAAACGCTCTCATTTTCGCCTCTTCATTGCAAACCTGTTGTGTGGTTTTAGTTGCGTTTTTCTTCTAAGCTGTGTTACATTTCTATGATAAGTCCTTCACTAACTCTGTTTCTTGATAACGCTATTTGTCTGTTGACAGCGATGTATCGCTTGTTACAGGTGGCTCGTGACTGCAATCGTACCGTTGTACAATGCACAGTCGTGTCTTGTTAGTGTGAATGTCCACTAGTCGGTTAATCATTCAGAAGAGCAGAACGTGTAGAGCGTTTTGCCTTTGCTTCATTAATCCAGATTCTCTAAACCTACAAAAATTAGCCTCACTTGTCCGTATTAACTGTTTCGCTTGGCTACTCTTCGTTTACGGCTGAAACGTTTGTTTGCCTGTGTTTTATAACGTTCTGGGTCGTTGGCCAAAAAAGTTGAGTAACTGTTACACTCCAGCAAGTAAGGTCACATGAACAAGTTTGCAAGTGCCTTTGCTGCAGCGCTTTATTAGCTCCAGCTAGAGGGAGAGAGGGCGCAGTGCCCGCGGGCAGTGTAAACGGTGCCAATTCTGACTGGCGCCGGCAAGGAACTAGAGGCGTCTGGAGCGCTGAGGTAGGCCGGGGTACCGTGTTGACTGCCTGTTTCGCTGCGCTGGTGTTAGTTGGTTTGATTGACATGACCTATTAATAATTGGAGTTGGTATGCGAGGTTGTAAACAAATAACCAAATCTATATAGACCACAAAAAGGCATAGAAATCACATGAAAATTAGCGGGTCATAGACCCGCAAAAAGACCGTCGGGTTTTGAGATTAGTCAGCACAAAAAGGCATAGAAATCACCCCCTCCAAATATCAGAACCAATCAACTCAAAATCAAACGAAATCATTTTAGAACCACGAAAAAACAAAACAACGTTAAAAACACCACAAATGTAAGAGGCAAACAGATCGATTTTCAGCAAAAAATCAACAGCAATAAAAGCAGTGCTACAACAAACGCAATAAATTTGCATAAAGCAAATTGACATAACCAAGCCCAAACATGTAGCCATCACTTCCAAAACTATTTCACTAAAGCAAAAAACCGAAAGCATCCTACCAAAACTCGACAGCGCTCAGTGGTCCTAACGAAAGCCCAAACTTTCTGAGCTCTGTCGAGTTTTGGTAGGGTGCTTTCGGTTTTTTGCTTTAGTGAAATAGTTTTGGAAGTGATGGCTACATGTTTGGGCTTGGTTATGTCAATTTGCTTTATGCAAATTTATTGCGTTTGTTGTAGCACTGCTTTTATTGCTGTTGATTTTTTGCTGAAAATCGATCTGTTTGCCTCTTTCTTACATTTGTGGTGTTTTTAACGTTGTTTTGTTTTTTCGTGGTTCTAAAATGATTTCGTTTGATTTTGAGTTGATTGGTTCTGATATTTGGAGGGGGTGATTTCTATGCCTTTTTGTGCTGACTAATCTCAAAACCCGACGGTCTTTTTGCGGGTCTATGACCCGCTAATTTTCATGTGTTTACCGTCACCGACTTTTGGAGGCCTGGGTTGGGTCTGGACCTGACAATTTTCCAAATATAAAAGTACTCCTAGAGACGCATCAGTATAGGCACGCTCTGGAGGGCCTGTTTTCCAAACAAAAAAGTACCCCTAGGGGACGCATCGGTGTAGGAACGCTCCGGAGGGCCTGTTTTAAGAACATAAAAATACCCCTAGGGGACGCATCGGTATAGGAACGCTCCAGAGGCCCTGTTTTAAAAACATAAAAATACCCCTAGATGGACGCATCAGTATAGGCACGCTCCAGAGAGCCTGTTTTAGAAACATAAAAGACGCATTTTCCAAATATAAAATCATTTCTGACCTCTCAAAAATCTCAGCGGAGGGGAAGAAAATATATTTTCACACCAAACATAGAGCAGATAGCGCATACCGTAATCCGGCCGCGGCAGCGCCGGGTGGGGGGGGAATGGGCCTCCTCCCACACCGCATCACGCAACTCGATCGACTAGCGACGCACGGCGGCGTCCACGCGCGTCACGCATCGTGCATTCCCACTTGTCCCACCCAAATCGGGTCCAGCCTAGCCGCACCATATTTTTAGTAGTTTCTTTTCCTTCTCTTGCGATTACCTTGCTTTGTGGCGTGGGCAGGGATCATATAAACGCACCCTTTAATTTTGCGTCGTTTAGAAAATCGTAATTGCACACAACATAGGAGGATAAGACATGGGCCGCGTGGGGTAAGGGGAATTTACCCCCTCACCTCGCCGGCAAATACCACCCCCTTCGGCCGGCCATACCCCCCTCCCGGAGGGAGAAAATTTTCGGGATCGGGACCGGTAGAAACAAACAATTTTTCCGTTCAGCTCACCTGAATGGAAAAATTTGAAAGGCTGCTGTGAGCTTAATTGTTGGCCGTTTGTTTGTTCTTTAAATTGGTTTAGAGCTTCTTTTGTAGAAACTGTAGCGGCTGACAAATTTGCAGGAAAAAATTTCAGATTGCTGGCTAGCAAGGGTTCTGGAAAATTTCCCGTTCAGGTGAGCTGACCGGAATAATCGTTTGTTTCTGCCGGTGCAGGTGTAGCTGGGGGGGGAATCAGGAACCGATCCCAAACAGAAATTACGGTGTTTACTGATCATAATTAATTGTAAATTAACGAATTCTATCGATAAATATCGATTTTTTTTGGCAAAATTCCAAAATTTCAAAATCGTCTGAAAATGGTCATGTCATATATCATTTGAAAGCCCTTCGCCTGTCGAGTCTAGTGATCAGCATAGGGCTGCCAAATATAAAAGTACCCCTAGAGACGCATCAGTATAGGCACGCTCCGGATGGCCTGTTTTCCAAATATAAAAATACCCCTAAGGGCACGCATCAGTCAGTATAGGCAAAGAAATATCGATTTTTCGGGTTAGGTGTGGCTAGGAGGGAATCAGGGAAGGTAAGAAATGGACTATGCATTAATTAATTAACTTTCTTATGACTATACGACTCCGGAACGTGCCCTATACTGATGCGTACCCCTAGGGGTATTTTTATATTTGGCAAAACAGGCCCCTCCCGGTCGTGCTCTGTACTGATCCGTCTCTAGAGGTATTTTTATATTTGGAAGAAAACAGGCCCTCCAGAGCGTGCCCCATACTAATGCGTCCCCCAGCGGTTTTATGTTTTTAAAACAGGCCCTCCGGAGCGTGACCTATACTGATGCGTCCCCCTAGGGGTATTTTTATATTTGGAAAACAGGTCCTCTGGAGCGTGCCTATACTGATGCGTCCCCTTAGGGGTATTTTTATATTTGAGAAACAGGCCATCCAGAGCGTGCCTATACTGATGTGTCCCTCTAGGGGTATTTGCTACCAGCTCGGAGTGCGCTTTATCATAGGCAGAGGACGGGTTCGGTACCGGCAATCCGTTCGTGGCAGTTTTAAGAACCGTCTCATAGGTTCTAATGCAGTCACTAGCTGCTGACAGCTTTTGCAGATCGTCTGTTACTCTTCTTAGTTGAACAGAAAGATCAGAACTTGCTCAGAGAGCGCAGTCAATGCAGAGTCGGCAGAGTTTTCAGTCAACACGGTCATGGTTGCCTTGTCTTCGTTGTCCAGGGATTTCTGGAGATGACGCATTCGAGCCAGAGATGCAGAGAGGTAGCACCCGGAGCAGAGGAAAGAAAGGAGTCGGGGTTGAGTAGTAGTGTGCAGTCGCTCCATCACTTTCTTGCAATAGGAAGAAGACGTCTTCCTGCCCAATTGTTATCTCTCAAAGCAGCTACAGTAGAGTGGCAGTAAGCAGATCGACAGAATGCGCAATGGATGAAAGCATTGTCATCAACATCAGTATTGGTGCAAACATTGCAAGAATTTCTATCGTTGTTCATCATAATAGCAAACAGCAGAGTATACTGGCTGGCTTGGCTAGGCAGCGGCCACAGTGTTAGTCAGTCATAGGCAGAGCGGTCGGAGAAAACCGCTGCACGCGGCCAGCGCATGCGTGTAGAATTCCTAAGGCCCAGTTCACACTGCCGTGGTTATGGGTTATGAGCAAATGGTCCACCTTTAGATCAGCTTACTGCGATCTTTTTCGGTGACTCCTGACGACCGGAAAGACTGCTACTGTAGCCGCTGGCAGGCTTTGAGGAATTGGAGCGTAAGTTGAAGGTCATGGAGGGTGCCATAGAGGGCTTGGTGGAGGGTGCAGGAGGGTGGATTCCAGAGGGTAGCATGCTGCTGGGCGGTGGCTGGGCAGTGGAGAAGCAGATGAGCCACGATTTCAATATGACCACAGCTGCAATTTGGACTGGCTTGTTGGCCGATGCGGTTGAGCCATTGGGCAGTGGGAAACTGGTGGAGGCGCAACAGGAGGATGGCGCGGTGTTCCCAGTGGAGAAGTTTGTTGATCGGGTCAGTTTTAGTGGGAGCAGGGCGGTGGTGGTAATAGGGGCGGGCCAGAGTGGAACTGGCCCATTGTTGTATCCAAGTGTTGGTGAGATCTTGCTTTATCTTGAGCCATCTTTGGAGAATGTGATAGGGAAGTGGGGATTGGTAGGGAGGAGCTCTTGAGGATTTACGGGCAAGTCGGTTGGCGATTTCGTTGCCAACAATGCCAGTATGTCCTGGGACCCATTTGAAGGTGAGTGAGAGTGGCTGGTTGAACAGCCTTTTGCAAAGTTGCGTGAGATCTTGGACTGTTATTTGCATGGAGTAGATGAGGTCAGACTGTGAATGGAGGCTATTGTAAGCAGTCTGGAGGCAGTGGAGGGCACTCAGGCTGTCAGCTAGAAGTGCGATCTTGTAGATTTGTTGTGATTGGAGAGTCTTGTGACTGAGGGTGAGTCCACGATGGATGGCCTTCAGTTCCAGGTCTGTGGTGCTCCAAAGGCCATCAGCGGGTTCAGTGTGGGAAAAGTCCGAAAGGTTGGCACATTGGATGAAGCAGCCAATCCCAGCCTGTTGGGATCTGGGATGTAGAGAGGCATCTATGTAGACATGGAGCCATTCGGTTGGAGGGAAGGAGATGGATGGGTCAAATGGTTCGCTGTGGAGGAGCCAGAAGGCCAGGTCAGCAGCATCAAGCTGTAAAGGGTGAATGGGGAGAGGGGGAGTGGGAGTGCGAGATGGGTGGGGGGTGTCAGCAGTGAAGTGAGAG